>JAPMOR010124037.1:206697-230321 GCA_026543865.1 Argiope aurantia | reverse complement strand
CGGGAATTGGATACAATGCAACGAGGTATAGATCTGTAGAATGAGGTTGTCTTAGAAAAACTGTTTTATTTCATTTAAATGAAAGATCTAATCAGCTATCAACTTTTTAGAAACTTCTGAAAACATTTACTTTATAAAGAATTTGTATATATATATATATATAAAAAAACAGGCGTTTTATCCTGTACATCTAGCCACCAAATGTTAAAAAACAGTAGTCACGAAAGCAAAGCTTGTTGAAAAACACGTATCAGAAACCCGCGAAATGAATGGAATTCAACACGATAAGGAGCAAACGAATGAAAAAAAAAAAGCGACGTTCTGAATGGAAGATTTCGGAGAATTGCAAGACAAAATAACGTAACTCCTGAAGAAATTGTTCTCACGATCGATTACGAGAGGAACTGATGAGATTTAAAAAGAAAGGAACTAGAACCGAGCGGCAGAACGTTTACAAATGTTAAACTCGAGAGTTGCTGAAAACGAAGAACGGCGGGAGTATGAACAATTAATGTTACGAAGCATTAAGAGAAACTATTTCATTTATAAGCAGAAACTTGAACTAAATTTCAGTTATTTATAGGAAATAAATAAGATTACACAGAAGGGTACTGAAGACTGTATGTCAATTATATTGGTACATAATCTGAATTCAAAGCTGTGCAGTGACCTCCAAACTAATAGTAAAAACGTTACTCCTTCATATAATCAAATTTTTTTAATTAAGCCATTTTAAAGCGACACGCACTAATTTCACTCATTCTGTGTTTTTAAAAAATTCCAACAGCTACAGTTTCCTCTCTGATTTATATTTATCATAGCAAATAACAAGATGCAAGGACAATTGCTTCAATTTACAGGTCTAAATTTGACTGAAAATTTCTTTTCGTGGAAATATTAAAATCGATAGATCCATTAACATTATTCGTCACAGCTGATGATCAAAAGGAATTCTAAATTATTGTCTATAGCCAAAGTTTTGAAATACATTTGAGGCAATCAGATAACCACAGCGAGGTGGAGTAATATATGTGCCATAAGGCAAATGGATTTAATTTAAATGAACGAACCGCCTCGGCAACATTGGTGGGAACTAAGCTTGAGTCCTAAAGGCCATACCCGGCCACGGTACAACTCTGCCCGTGAGAAGCACTTTTCATCATCGGTAGAAGGTAGCCGACCCCCATCATTTCTGTATTTACTCTGGTGGCAAAAACAAATAATATGCTGGAAGCTTCTGATACTCATATCTGAAGTGTCCCAAGAGGAAGGTGATAACGAAATAAATAAAATAAATTACAATCAATAAAAAATTAGTCTGAATCATATCTTGGATGAAGCCGCCTAATAAAGTAGTATTAAAAATTAATGGCAAAATTTATACACAATAATTAAACACAAAACTGGACAAACTATTTGTAGTAACGAAATAAATTATAGTCAGTGGCGCACTGCTATAAAAGTGAGATGATATATTCACACCGAATGCTAGACCTTGCTACTGTCATGAAAAATATATATTTGTGTACTTATTTTAAGTTTCAAAAAATAAATAATGAGGGGTGGAGGGGAACAAAAATGAATGCTTTTAACCTTGGGGTATCTCTTTTCAATACGCTACTGACGATATTATCCCGAATTTCCCTAAGGCATAACTTGTTCTCATAATTAATGAATGTTTGCTTGAAAATTATTGGCAGATTTGCATTCGGCTAAAAACTAAGAAATGACATCTTCAATTGCATTTTAATCTATGATGAACCCAGCCGAAGTATTTGATTGAGTATTCAATTTAGTATGAACAGATTTCTTTCTTAAGATAGGTATATCAATCAATATCAGATTTTCTTATAGTTTTTATTTTTATATTTATCTATATAACACGATAATTTTCTTATATTTATTAATATAGCGTTTTCTTAAATTATATCAATCACGAACGATTGGCAGCATTCATGACCAAACGGCCAAATGTAAAAGCGGGTAATATTTATATCAGACTTAAATAATCATTGTATGAAATTGTGAGAAATAAATGTTTGACCCTTAATAATCTCTAACCCTTAAAAGGGATTGATCTCGGAAATGGTTTGTTATATTATCTTTATGTAATGGTTTGTTATATTATCTTTATGTAATAGTTTGTTATATTATCTTTTGTTATATTATAAATCATATAAGGAAGGATATTGGAGTAGATCGCATTTTCATATACAGCATTATTAGCAGTTCTCACTTTACTTTCATTAAAATTAATTTGACTATTTTAATTGAATTAGGAATTATTATTATGAATTCTTAATTGATTAATCTTCTTAGTTTTAGTTAATGATCGAGAAAAATCTATTGTTTAATTTCTAATGTTTTCCACAGGTGCGTTTCTAACTGATCTTTAATCTGTTGAATCTAAATATTTATGGTTGCAAAAAAAAAAAAAAAAATGCGCAGTATAAAAATCAATAGTGATTGGAAATATGTTTACTGCACAGAAATGGAAAATTGCATGTCCACGGAACAAAACAACAATAAATCTGTAGTCAAGCAACTACGACATTTTATTATCGATCTGATGAACCTTATTTTTTAATTTCATTGTTAAAAATTATACGCATCTGGATATAAATTGCAGTCACTGTATTTGGTAGTTCAGCTTAGTCATCAATTTTAGCAAGAAATTGCTTGTTGTAAATAGATAAAAATTTAAAATTATCCTATTATAACAGTAAACATTTTGGAATTAACATAAAAATTGAATAGAATATGTTAAAATTTATCAATATAATAAAAATAATTAATAATTTCTTATTATTACTCAAAGAATTAAAAAAGGATCGTAGATTTTTTCTGTAATTGAAAATTAATACGCAACAAATGTAAACAAAATTATAATTTTTTTTTTACTTGTTATATGATAATTTTTTATTTCTAGCAATAATGTGTATCCTAAACAAAATTTAGACAGATAGGGCAGGTATAAATCAACGCGTTTAATATGGTACGCGAAAATGGATATCTTCCGAACAGTCTGTGCAATTCTGTCTGCAGAACGTTTGCTATATTTTAAGCATTCAAATCGTTATGACAAATAGATTTTCAAATATATTCCTATCATTTAATTCTTGCATTAAAATACGAAATTTTTTTGAATTATTTAAATTAGGAACTATGAATCAGTTACATCTATTAAATGTTTATTAGTGAATAAAATATAATAATAATTTAGAAAGCACTAAGTCTACATGTATGAGAAATCTTCGGTTAAAACGGATGTCAGATCTGCAGCTGGCTGCTCTAAAATCTAGACTTCACTACCAAACTATCGCAGTTCCCCGAAATATGTGTATTATCTATTTAATAATGATGTGAAAGACATCCAGTTTCATTACACGACCTCAATTACTTATCGTACTTTAATAAAGCCAAATGTAAACGTTTGATAGTTATTTATGTCCAGTTTCTAATAGTAATTTATTTAAATACAAACAAATTCCATAAATAAAATTGTAATCACAACAAAAATGAATGCCGCAGAGCTGATATTATTAGATGATATTTCTGTAAATATTTAAGTGTATTAATTCTAAATTTCTTTATAGCCTGACATTTATATTGTTCAGGAGTGGTTGAAATTCCATTTCAAAAATTATGAAAAATTCAGTAGAATAAATTCCGAAATGTCTTTAAATAAATATGGATATTAATATGCTACACATTCATGCATATGGGTATATTTAAAAAAACTTTTCTTTTTATGAAACACTGCATTTAAAAAATAATTTCTGTTTCACTACATTATTTCCCCAAATTATAATTTTTTTCTATATCTCAGCTTTAAAAAAAAAGTTTGCTTTTAGGCGATATAACTGGAGTAGGGTATAAATTTTTGAAACAACTGCGTTTATACTTTGTTTAGATAATAATTAATAGAATAAACGATGACTTTGGATTTCATAAATATCAGCATTCTAAATCTAAAAATGTAATACTATTACTAATAATAAATACAATAAATAAATAAATAAAAATGTTAATTTTTAATTATTTTTTTTAAAAGCAGAATTTTTGCTATATCCGGGTCACAGACATATTTGGTTGGTTTTATGAAATCACATTTTATCCGCTTTACTATTTTGCTTTCCGATTTTAAGCACAATTTTTTCCTACCTTCATGCTATCTCTCTAATGTTCGTTTCTATTTCTTTAATTTGAATGAAATATTCATAATTTCACTGACAATTTATATCTTCCAAAATTTTTAAAAATTTCTTGTACTCATTTTTGTTATTCTTTTTTTACTTTATTTTTACTATTTATTTATTTATTATTATTATTTATTATTAATATTAGCATTACATTTTTAGATTTAGAATGCTGATATTTATGAAATACAAACCCATCGTTTATTCTATTAATTACTAGCCGTCTTTGGCGACCAGCCGGTTCGCCAATCTTAATGTTCGTTTAAATTTTAATAATTAAATATTTTACGCAATTCCAACTTTAATAGATTCTTCATCAAAATATATTAAAACTTCAAATTTTGATAGTCATATAATGTATCATAATATTATAAAGGCCTTCAGTCATATCGTAATATGTATCTCTCTAATTTTCTGTTACCTCTCGTAGAATTTATGCTTTAAATTAAAGTGGAAAGAATTAATCTGCAATTAATATAATAATATTTTTTACTGAAATAAAGCATTTTTTATAATATGATTACTGATAACAGAGTCACTGAGCGTTTAAACTTTATGGGCACTAAAGAATATCTTTCTTAATTTATGTAATATCTCAAGAATTTGTCAACAAAATTTTCTCAGATTCATCATGAACAGATCGATTAATTAACAATGTTTAATTTTAAATGCATCAAACACTAAGAAAATAAAATGAATCGTTAAAAATTATCGGTCGAAAACAGGTTTAAAAAAACTACTTAAAAAACGATGTACTTAAAACTACAAGCATATACAAAAAAATATATAACTAACATAAATACAATTTAATTAGAAAAGCATGGAACTAACCTAAAAATAATTTAAATAATTGAAAACAGGTAAAAAAAACCTACTTAAAAAACGATGTACTTAAAACTATAAGCATATACAAAAAATATATTACTAACATAAATACAATTTAATTACAAAAGCATGCAACTAACCTAAAAATAATTTTAATCATCCGTTGATAATGGTTGTCATGTCAACAATCAGAACACAATGCGCATGTGTGAATTTTCAACGCCAGTTACGGTAACGCAAATGGGTGAATTTTTCTACGCCAGCTGGGGTAACGCTATGCAGATTAGAAATTTTTAATTTCTTTTATTCTGTCTTATTTTAATTCAAAAGTACTTCAAAATGAATCTGAAAGATGGATTAATTAACAATGTTTAATTTTATATGCATAAAACATTAAGAATATAAACAGAATCGTTTGAAATAATCGGTCGAAAAATGTTAACCCTAGCCTCATTACTGTTGGGAAAAAAACTGATGCCTTACTCATTTGGCGGTGGGGAAAATAGAAGATTTTTTTGGTGGGAAAGTTAGTTTTTAATTAATAATTAAAATTCTAATTAAAAATTCAAAAAAAGGGCCCCCTGGTGCACATTTCCTACCTCTAAGGTATACATGTACCAAATTTGGCAGCTATAGGTCAAATGACCTGGCCTCTAGAGCGCCAACACACACACACACACATTGAGCTTTATTTATAAGTATAGATTATCTAAACAAAGTATAAACGCAGTTGTTTCAAAAATTTATACCCTACTCCAGTTATATCGCCTAAAAGCAAACTTTTTTTTAAAGCTGAGATATAGAAAAAAATTATAATTTGGGGAAATAATGTAGTGAAACAGAAATTATTTTTTAAATGCAGTGTTTCATAAAAAGAAAAGTTTTTTTAAATATACCCATATGCATGAATGTGTAGCATATTAATATCCATATTTATTTAAAGACATTTCGGAATTTATTCTACTGAATTTTTCATAATTTTTGAAATGGAATTTCAACCACTCCTGAACAATATAAATGTCAGGCTATAAAGAAATTTAGAATTAATACACTTAAATATTTACAGAAATATCATCTAATAATATCAGCTCTGCGGCATTCATTTTTGTTGTGATTACAATTTTATTTATGGAATTTGTTTGTATTTAAATAAATTACTATTAGAAACTGGACATGAATAACTATCAAACGTTTACATTTGGCTTTATTAAAGTACGATAAGTAATTGAGGTCGTGTAATGAAACTGGATGTCTTTCACATCATTATTAAATAGATAATACACATATTTCGGGGAACTGCGATAGTTTGGTAGTGAAGTCTAGGTTTTAGAGCAGCCAGCTGCAGATCTGAAATCCGTTTTAACCGAAGATTTCTCATACATGTAGACTTAGTGCTTTCTAAATTTGTCGCCAAGAGTAAAATGTTCCCTTCTGGCATTCAAACAAGAAATAACGAATAAGTTTTTAGTTTACCATGCATTCAAATGGAATAAAAAGGAAAAAAATTTTTTTTTTAATTGGAAAACTGTAGACAAAATGGCGAGTCCATTCAAGCTGGCTCCTCCTGGCATGCATGGTGCGGAAACATTCATAGGAAATTATTCGCTCAAGGATCTATCTCATTTTTTGTTCCAAATTCAAAATTACGAGGTCCACCAAGGAATAGTCTTCTTTGTTGTTTCTAAACATTATATTAATATATCCGAGCTTAATTTATATCTCCGCCATTGTTCATTGTATAACAAGGAGTCATTCTCCAATTGGAGAACACAATTTTCTATTCAACTTAAAGATGTAAAATGTATTTACTTTGAAAAGCTACATTTATGAACGTTATAGTATTATGAGAGAAAAAAAAAAGATCCAAATAACAAGAACTTATCGTAAGTCATTTTAATCGATCACTAAAAAAATTAAACCTTTTCAACGTTCTCGCACAAATGCCTACTAAATCATATATAGGAATTAAGAGCTTCTAATTAATATGCTTTTTTTTCAAACAATTGAAAAAAATGCGCTTTTCAACAAATAAATGAATCTTAGTAATAATTCACAATGAAGAAGAAATGGCAACAGAAATTTGAAATCCTATTTGAAAATGTGGATGCAAACATTTATGCTAATAATAAAGATGAATGTGTGTGTATGTTGACCTTCTATATGCCCAGCCGTGTGACCTACGGCTATCAAATTTAGAACATATATACCTTGGCAGCAAGGAATATACACCTTGGATTGATTTTTGTTGAAATTTTAATTAAAAATTTATTTATTAAAAATAAGCTGATTTTTGGCTTTTTCCAACTTTCGAAAGTATTTTCGAGTGAAATGAATTTCATAACATTCAAAATTCAAAAAATTATATATTTAATAGTACCAATTTCATAGTTGTGCAAATTTTTTCTAAATTTCAACAATTTATTTTAAACATCTTTTTGCCTGATTCTCAACAATAGATTGAATTGTTAGGCTGCAATTCATATTTTTTCCATTGTTTCATCAACTATTCTATCATGTGATTTTTTTTCTATTGTTGAAAGCTAAGAAAACAAGGTTTCTGTTTAATATCTGTGTAGTCTACGAGACATAAAAAATGGTTAATAATATCTTGAAATTTAAAAAACAAATGACCTGGATATTTACGTTTCTTGATGTCATGGGAAGGATCTTCATTCGAAAGGTTCTTGTACGGAATAAATAGAGCATATGTAAGAGATAGTTTAAATAAAACAGTTTTAATGTCGGATAATTTGGCAGAATCATGGACATGAAGTTATATCTACATGATTTAAAGAAAATTAAGCATAACTAATATTCCTAGCGAGCCAACTGGTCAGCAATGGCGAATAGTTTTAAACAAAAAGAAAGACCCACAGTTTTGCTACTAAACTGAGTGATTTATGAAAATTTAAATATTTCTATCTTATAAAGACGCGGGACTTTAGAGCGATCCATCGACCGTCTCAAAGAAGTTTCGCCAATCAGCGCCCAGCGTTTTCCAAGGCTGATTGGCCTAATATTATGAAAAAAATTTATTATTCTTAAATCTTAATATGAAGGACTTTATAATTCCATCAGATCTGATCGTAGAAGACAGAAACGGTTATTTATTTATTTATTATTGTTATTTAAAAACTAAAGTGTCAAGAATGTATCGCAGGATATGGTTCCTTGGGACCAAAAGAGCTGTATAAAATTTAGGCTTCATAAATTTTTGGGGGAATATTTACTGACCGAAACGAAATAAAATATTATTATTTAGTACATTTAAACCCTTTTGAAAATTATCTAAAAAGTGAATTTTATAAAGAATTTTTTTTTGTTGAATAATTTTTTGAGATATTGCATAAATTAGGAAAATGATTCTGTAGTGCACATAAATCTTTAATGAAAAACGATTCTATTTTTTGTATTCATATTTTAAAAAAACATGCTTGGTTTCGATAAGGAAATGTTCTTGTATTAAATAAAGTTTAATTTATTTCCCTTTAATTCAAAGTTTAAATTTTACGGAAGCTGGCAGAAAGTTAGAGAGGCTCATAGTACAATGAACTTAACGGCTTAAGGTTTAAGTTGGGAGTTATACGACTATTAAAATTAATTAAATTATTAATAACATAATATTTAATTGAAAATTTTAGCGAGCATTAATCCCGGAGAACCACCTAGTTGATAAAGACGGCTAGTATAAAGTAAGAGAATTAAGATTACGTTGCAGATTCATCTTTGCAAATATATTTTGTTTAGATACCTTATTATGATAATTACTTTTCTCGATGTAGGTAAAAGCTAAAAACTGACAACACACCTTATCATAGTAGCATTTATTTAGAAGTCTAATAACATATGAGTTTTTCATAAGAGAAACGATTGATGTACAATTTTAACTCAGAATTCGAATCAAATGGATTGAAATTTGAACTATTATATAAATTCAATATTGGTAAAAAGGATATAAAAACCTCACTAAATTGAGAAAGGATTAAAAATAAGAGTTTACTATTGTGTTTCGTTCTAAATTCACATTAATGCAAAATTTAAACTAAAATATTTTTTAAGATAATTTTTGAACTTTTAATGCGAATAAACTACCAAGCTTTACGAAATATTTCATAAACAATTATTTTAATAAAATCGATTATACTTATAAGGTAAATTTTTTATGAATAGTAAAACTTTTACTAATAAACAATATATCCTTGGTTTCAGGTTTTTTTCATATGTTTCGAAATATCTTCAAAGTTAAAAAAACATTAAACGAGAAAATTTATTTCCAGCCTTGTAGTTCTTTCTAGAGTTTGCATATCATTACATTCGATATCTTATCATACGACCACAAATATCTTGTCCTTGTGAAAGAACGTGTTTGAATTGTGAACAATTTTATTTCTATTGAAATGCCATTGAATTCCTATGTTCAGATCATGAATAATTTAAGACATAAAAGTAGAATAAACTCCTTTTAAAAAGTCTGCGATGTTCTTTATATTTTAAAAAGGTGATATGTTATCTAAATTAGAAAATAAATGTGCATACATTAGGAGACAAATGTTAATATATAGTTTTATAACTTTAAAAATAACAAAAATTGAAGCAAAAAAAATATATTTGAAAATTCTACTTTACGCAAGTTGAATATCCAATTTGTTAAAAGTTTTTAAATCATTATGTATTTAAATGTCATGCCAAATTTTAATATTTTTATCTGAGATACCATAGCCAGTTTTCATATTTACATGATGTCCAGTTGTGTCGTCTTAAGATTTTTTAAATTGATTTTTAGAGAAAATATAACTCTACATGCACCAAATTATACAAATAATCTCCTAGTTTGAAAGCATTTCGTTATGAAAATGATGAAATTTGAATATTAATGGATAATTTTTGAATTTGAATATTAATTACTAATTTTTGAATCGGAACGGATTTGAATATTTATGGATACGCGGA
This sequence comes from Argiope aurantia, assembly GCA_026543865.1. Lineage (NCBI taxonomy): Eukaryota > Metazoa > Arthropoda > Arachnida > Araneae > Araneidae > Argiope > Argiope aurantia. The sequence goes on along the minus strand of JAPMOR010124037.1, from coordinate 220,347 downwards.
TATTAATGGATGAATACGATAAAATGTTAATTGGTTGATTAAATCAATATTACATTTTGAAGAACACGAGAGCTCTTTTGAATAGATATTGAAATTCCAACTTATGAGAAAATGGTGAATAGTATATTCAGCTTAGTTCCAAATCGACGTTAAAACTCTTTTCAGCGCAACAGCAGAATTAATGCTTATTAGATTCAAAATTCAAAGCAAATACTTTTTAAAATAAATTTTGAACTGGAAAATCTCCGAGAGAGAGCGAATTCGAGACTCTGCCAACAACTATAATTCTAGAAAATATGAGTTATTCAAACGAGATTCGCAAATTTATATATTTTCGAAAGTATGATTTATAAAATTCGCAGAAATATCCCTAGTTTATAGAATTTATATTTTTGATTCAGAAAAGAGTGAGATAAAACTGGAATATAGAAGTCCCAGAGCATTCAAGCATTACTACAAACATAAATATATTCAAAAACATCTTCTTAAAAATCTGACTTGCCAAAATAAATTACAAAAGTTAGCATGTCTCATGACAGATGGTTTGAAGTCACTGTCTTCTTCTTCCACTTCAAGAAACATTCTTCTTTTATTGGTTTGTATTTGTGAATGATCACTTATTATTTGATATGAATTAGCGATATTACAAGTATTTAGAAATACCTCGTCGTCTTGCAGTCCGTAATTGTTTACTCAAAACCTTTTCTCGCAATCAAAGAAAGTGATGCATGATGTATTTCATATATCGTTTAAACATAAGGGATTTTATATTCAATTGGCTATCCACCTCAAATTGCGACAGAAGTGAGGATATTGTACTATGAGATATTGCAATAGTAACAAATCTCAAATAAAATTATATTAACTTGAAAAATATTTAATTTAAATTTTCAAGATAAATAGTTTAACTAAATTCCTTTTTTTGTTGTTGTTAAGAATTTATTTATATATATTATTACCTTAATTATATCTATATTGAGATTATCATACTCTCTTTTTGTTTCTCTCGTGGAATGGAGACCACATTTTATATTTCAAACGGAATTTAAATCTTCATATTTAATTAGCGCTATTAATTACTCATTTAATTAATTGCTTCAGATATTTCAAAACGGTACTTACCCTTAGTATTTTTGCTATGGCGCAACCAAATTCTATCAATAAAATTATTTAATTTCACTCTTGAGTAAGAATGAACTTAATATGCTCTAGAACTCATCCAGAAATATTGTTTATATTTCATATCTATGAATATTTATCTGCTTCTAGAAATTTTAGAGATTCCCTGAGAAAGAAGTTGATGTTTCAGATTTTATTGTCGGCAATGCTGCTCATTCTATTTTAAAAGCCCTGTTTCTTTTTAATTTCCTATGCTCATGTACTCGCTTTTTCTAGTTCATTCATTGGTGCAAACATTGGAATGAGAAAGATATAAAATTACAGTAAAATTATAAAATTCAATTGTATATTTACATGCATTGGAAATGCTTCATAGTTTAGTTATCATAAAATTGTTTATATACGCTATAAAATTGAACTAACTGCGATCGGAAAGTAAAAGGTTACGCTGATAAAACAAAGAAAAACTGATGCTCTCAAAATTGTGTAACATGAATGAATAGCAAATATACTATAAGATTCGGTCCTATTATTATTTAGTTAAGCTTAAGTTAAATTACGGTGGTGCTACTTGTAAATCAAAAATCCTAAAAAAATGTTAATGTATTGTTTTTTTAATAACAGAAAAAACACATACTAAATATATTAAGGAAGAATGAAAATGATATCACAAAAACAGGGTGCAATCGCTAACTGGAAAAAATAACTAAATTAAGAATTAATCCAAAAATGCACCCAAATTCTTTATTTAGAATGTAAAATTAAAAAGAAAAATAATTTTTTTAAAGTGTGATTTTGTAGCCAATTACAGAAAATATTGCCCAATGCATTAAATAATTAAAGAAAATCAAATGGAGTAAAGTTTATTGAATAAAACAAGATAAAAAAAATAGGAATAAATATATTAAGGAGAAACCAACTGAGTCTATTAAAAATTAAATATTCCAAAATGTAAGACAAAATTAAATTTTTAATAAAAAAAGAAAAAAAATTAAAGTAATTTTGAAAAGCAGTATTTAAAATAATTTCTGTATATGTATATTAAGAAATATAGATAAAATTAAATGAAAAGGCTACTTTTGATTTAATTTCCAAAGAAATCTGATTATAATTTTAAAGTTGAGAAAAACACGCTGATCAATGATTTGACAAAATGCTGAAATGAAGGCTAATCGCAATATAAAAATAAAATAATTGTTATAAGTTAAAGATAAAACTACATTTTAAAAGTTATTAAAGGCAGGTGGAAATTATACAGAAATAAAATTAGTATCATTAATAAAAACTATTCTTTCAAATAGAGTCTATTATCATATAAAGAAAAAAAGCCATGTAAAAACCAAATTATATAATTATTTTTATTTTATTATATAAGTTTAATTGTTAAAACAATTTCCAATTCTGGCTTAAATATGAAATAGAATAAGAATTCTCCATTTTTTCTATTTCAAGAGTTTAAAAAAATCTTGAGAAAAGAAATTTACTATCACAAATCTTATTTATTATCTAACATTAGAAAATAAATAAAAAAGAAATTATAAATCCATAATAAATATAAAACATTACATTAAAAATAACTATTCGGCAAAATTTTATAAAATAGTTTAGATAGTGATAATGTAGTTAACCATTATTTCTTAAAATTTTTGAGAATTTGAAAGAAAGTGGATTATGAAAGCTAGATATATCTATCAATCTACACGTCGTATCAATTTACACGCTATTCTATGCCTGAGACATACATACAAAAAAACATGGGATATTTAATCTTTTAAAATAAAACAAACAAGATACTCTAATCATGCAAGGTATTTCGGATCTCAGTGATTATCATTTTAAATATGCAATGCAAAATACTCAAAATATATTCCAAACATTATATCCTTTACGTAATATTGCTTACTTATCTCAATTTTCAAATAAAGTAAAGATTCTAAAAAACTATCTTTGTTTCCGTAATGTACAGTCAATAAAATTTGATATTTTTAATTTTCCGGCAAAGGAAATTTTGACAATTTACTTTATTATAGAACTCATATTTTTTTAGCTATTTGCGCTAAAAATAAATGCAACAGCTCAGATGTTTTCATTTAAATGTCTTTTTAGAAAGTCTTATTTTAATTGTGAAAGTCTTAATACTGAAAAAAAAGCAGTAATTAAATAAGTGCCGATATTTAAATAAGATATTTTAGAGACAGAGTAAAATTTGTTGAGAAAAATAATAAAAGAGTTTGTATTTTTAAATAAGTATCAGCCATTGTATTGTGACAATAAATAATTTGAATAAAAAAATACCACACAAATAGATCTGCATGCATTCATTCCGAACTTGTGTCCTTTTGTAGGTGTTAGACCGTCAGTTATTTCCGTGGAAATTCGATTGTTCGTTTCCAGTGAAACGTAACAGATAGTTCAACAACCTCGGACACCAGAAGAATTCTTGTTAATTATTCAAAGTGGTAAAGAAACTAATAATAATACTATAAAAAGTGATTTTAAGTGTATTAAGATATCGAGAGTCTATCCCCGTATTGAAACAGATATTTCGAGAAAATAGGAGTGAGAGCTGAAAACATGAAAAAAAAAATGTTAAAAAGCAAATATAATATAAGAAAAAAGAAAAAAAATGAGTTAATATTAAAAATTTATTCTGATCTGAAGACATGGGCATTTGTAATAGATTATTTCTAATCGAAACGCAGTAGCTCATATATTTATTTCACATCACATACTCTTAATCAGAAGGATAGATTCGTATTCTAATCTGAGGAAGAAAAGGTTAATCACCAGTTGATGAATATTTTCGTAATATTTCTGATGCTTTTAGACTATAATGAAACTAGCACAGAAATAACAGTTCCGATCTTTTTTCCTCAGTGTTTAATCTAATACGTGTATTTATAGAGAGTAAAATATAATAATAATCATTACAGAATTACTTGAAATTCCATATTCAAAAAAAAGGGGTTAAAGAAATAAAATTAAAGGGAAAATGTATGGGTCTCATGCGGTTAAAAAGATTAAGAATAGCTGGATCAAAATATATACATAAAAAACTAGAAGAGTAATAAAATAAATTTAAGTTTCAACCAGTTATTGCCAAAAATTATCTGTAGATAGATTTAATGATACTTAATTAATAATTGACTAAAAATATTTAACATTTTCAGGAATTTCTTGCAAGTAAAAATAAAAAGTATCGAGCATCATCAGGTGAGTTTCATTCGTGAATTATAATTCATTGCTTTTCACAATATTCAGCTAAATGTATAGGTATATTAATTTAGATTACCATTTTCATTTTAAAAAAAGAAATGACTCCTAAGTTGAATATCAATCCAAGCAAATCTGTACTTTTATATATGACATTTATCAATGCTTGTAAAGACAATCATATTTAAAAAAAACAAAACTGAATACTAGTGACATTTTGGCAAAAGTTAAAGCAATTTTTTTTTATTAGAGGATCAACAGCCTGGACAGAATAAAAAACTTTTATATTAAAAGCATTTTAGAAGTTAATTGTCAATAATCCTGCTTTTGGATAAAAATATCATAACATACATTTAAATTTTGTTTTTCTTCATTTCCCGAAGGAGTGATGACTTTTAGCTACAGTCATGGCTTCGAGACTTAATTTCAGAGAAGGTACATCGTGAAATCGAGCATCCTTGCACTTAAACTAAATAAATAAAAAAAGGAATCTATCTTAGATTCCCTATATAATTTCCTGACTAGTTTTCCTAATAATTTTTTTCAATGTATGCGTTTAAGCTAAGTTCTAACAAATGGAAATGAATACCACAATTGAATGGAAATGAGTACCCACTATAAATAGAAATCAAATATAATTTAAATGCACTTTTCAGTTCCTACTGAAAAGTATATCTGAGTTATTAATTCTCTCCTCAAAATTTAACATGATGCTGAAGAAATACTTTCGTATTAAGAATTGTTATTATCTAATAATTCATCATATGCTATCAAGCTGATCTTAATTTAAAAGGGCTTGCTGAAAGAGTTGAATTCACTTCTTTTAAATGAACAGTAATTTACGTTAACAGCTAACGTGTTAAGTTTAAATTTCTTATGTACATTATAAACTTTTCTTATATACAGCAGAAATATACGGTGGTTCCAATCTTATTTGGTGTATCATTTCTATTCAAATTTTTAAGCTCAGGATAAAAACTGAATTTGGGACATTCTGCTGGCCTGCTAGGGCTTTATAGCTATTAAATCTAATTTAGATTTAACATATGGTATTCTCACATCAATAAGGTAGGGAAGTACTAACTTCCTGAAATGTTTTTGAGGAAAACTGGCCTGCATAATTAGCTTATAAGAAAACAACGAATCATATTCCATTACACAGGAATTTTGACGATTCTTGATACAGGAACATACAGTGCTATCAAACTTATGGAGAACAATTAGCTGCTATAAGGCACAAAGGTCTATTATTTTTTTCTATAATATGGTTAAGAACAGAGCTAAAGGACAGAAAAATTCAGACTTCTTATTCCGTTTCATATTTCTCAGCCATTTTATATCTTAACTTACTATACAACTGATAGGCTTACAAACGTGTTTTCACATCACTGCCAGGACGTTGTATATATATAAATTATTTGTGTGTGATAAATGAAGTCTTTTTGTTAAAGCTAATCTATTACTTTTATAAATAGGAACATTTAAAACTGAATAGTAGCCACTCATTTTTACATTTCTATAAAACGTTCACGTTTCCTCTACTGTAATGAAACGCGATAACGTCCGAGTATCACATTAAATTCTTTGAACTGCGGCAAAGAATAAATACTATTAGTAGACTAACCACCACTGTTACCAGAATAAAAATGTTTCGGCCTTTTATTGCATACGTAAGTATCTACAATCACTTAATGAAGTCGGAAATGTAATCCAATTATATGCTGCAATGGAGAGGAGACACATTTCCATCTGCAATCTCGTGTATTGTATCCTTCCAACTAATTAAAAGGGTTGTTACTTGATGATCTCTTGCGAGAACAGCTGTGAGATCAGATACGTAGATCAACTGATTGGCATTGCCGGGTATTTTACACGCGCTGTAGCAGCCTCATTATTTTCAGGATGTTTAAGGTGCAGAGGTTAACTGATTGCATAAATGATGGCGTTTAACAGAATAATGCTATCGCCACTGCAAATTGAGTTGTAAAAATCTTTTCATTATTAATAATTTTTCAAAATTAATTCATGGAATTAATTTTAAAGTGTCAATATTTGTATTTTCTGAGCTTCGATATTATATTCGACAGATTAAATAATTTTCAATATCGAAATTTTGGATTTCATAGGCACATTTAGACATTAAGATGCCTGCGTACGAAGATTTTATTAAATTAAATTAATTGTTTATAATCTTACTAATTATCTCACTAGTTTTTACTGAGAATTTTAATGATTTTTTTTTCATTTTAAACTATAAGAAGTTTAAGAACAATCTGGGATTTGCCGAGTTTCCTGTAATTAATCAATATTAAATATTTTATCTCTTTATCTTTTTATCATTTTATCCTTTTATCGCTTTATCGTTCTCAAAAACAAAAATAAATGAAAATGTTATAATTTAATATAAGCAATAATCGTTATTCAACATAATTAAATAATTATTATTATAATTTTCTCATAGAAATTGTTCCGGAGCAGTAGATATATTTTGTTGACAGTATTATGTATTATCATATTTATATAGTCTTTGTCAATGATATATTATGGCAATGAAGTTTTAGATAATTTTAAAAACCAAATATTTTAAATGTACTCACGAACCGGAAAAAATGACATTTAGCCAAAATATACCTGTGCTTTAAAATTTTTTTAAATTTATGTATATGCAATTTAGAAAATTTTTTATGGACAAATCTTGTATAACATAAAATTTTTTTATCCAACCTAAAATTTTGTTTTATCAGTTTTTATATCTATAATTAGCAATACTAGCTTGTAAAGCAGCTCGTTTACAGATTTAGCCTTAAGAAAGATTTTATATAATAATAATATTAAGAATTATTATTATGTTAATATTCAGTATTATTACGGTTCTAACAAAATATCTAATTTTTTATTCTTAATAGTTTTATAAAAATATAGCTTAGCATAAAAAGTATGAATAAAGATTTTTTTTTTTCAAATATTTTTCGCTACAATTAAAAATTATTTGAGAAATTATCTTCACCTGAAAACGCATAAATCAAACAATTAATTCGCTTCATAATTACTTCATTCTCCAGAATAGCAAATGAAAGTAATCATTCTGCAAAGCAATGTTTACTCACTAAAGTATTCATTCTGAAGATGTCTGAAAATTCAATGGAATTTAGATATTATAAGTATTTAGCAATCGCTACTACAAAATTGTGATTGCAACATTAAAAAAGTTTATTAATATTTTTAATTGTAATTAATGTATATCAGTTGTTATTAATTTCAATTAACATTGATAATAAATAAGAAATAAACAGAGCTATATTAATCAGAAAAAATCACTTAAAACATATTATGAATTTAGAAGAAAATAACAAACTCTTTAATTGCTTTTGCAGTATAGTGAATCAGATACATAAAATTCACTTGCACCGAAATTGTTGATTTATATCAAATTTTGGCTGAAACTCATAAAAAAAAGTCTACTCAGTCTGTGAGTTCGTGCATGTATGCGAATCTGGTAAATTAAAATTTCAATGAATCGGAGAATGAAATTTACCATATGCATAATCAAAATTGTTGTTCAAAATCAAATTTAGGATGATTTAAGTCAACAAGAAAATTATCAATCTGTTCAATCTATCTTTCCGCCTGTTTTCATGTACATGTAAATGCGGAAACTCAAAAATGCAACAAGCTCAATGGTCGAAGGAAAAAGATTTAAAATATATTTTTGATTCTATTCACTATATTGCAAAAGCAATTAAAGAGTTTGTTATTTTCTTATAAATTCACAATATGTTTTTTAAACATTTTTAGTGTGACTCGATACTTATTTTAAATTCATAATATGCTTTTAATTTTTTTATGGTTCACTACATACATCTTTTTATGTATGTATGTGTTTGAGTTGGAAATTACAGGTGGTTATTAAAATAATAGAAACGTCTGTGAATAGGAATGATTTCATAAGCATTAAAATATAATCCTAGCTACCATATTTTAATGTATAAAGTATTTAGCCTGGTAGTATGAAGTAACTTTTGTAAAATTGTATACATATCTTAGCTTTTTGTCAAAAGCATAAAATTTCAGACCTCACAGACTTTTAGAGAGGTCAAATTATATGAGTTCATCTATCTGTAGTAGCTGTGATCGAAACATTCCGGCTTTTGGGTGTTTCTAGAAGTACGGTGTCTAAAGTCATGACAGCGTACACACAGTGTAGCAAGACAAGCTCGGCAATGAAAAATAGTGGGCGGAAGGACAAGCTGAGTGAAAGAGATTGACTGGTATTGATACTAACTGTAATGCCCAAAATGGAAACAACGGCAGCCAAAGAGACCACTGAGCTCAAATAAGCATCTGGATTCTCCATTGTCACTAATTACAGTTAGAAGTAACCTTCATAAACAGAACATTTACGACGGAGCAAAATACCCAACCACTTGTTACCGCCAAATATTATCTACAGTGGTGCCATAATCGCAAAGCCATGTCGATTGAAAAATGGAAGACAGTAATAAGGTCAGACGAATAGCATTTCATACTTTTCCCAACAGGATGGATGCATGTTTGAAGGACACCTATACAAACATATGATCCTAATTTCCTCCTTCCAACTGCTAGGCATGGAAGTGAATATATCATAGCATGGGCATATTGTTATGGTTTTTTGTTGACCTTATCATAACTCTGAAAAGAAGGATCACTGTGGAGAAGTATAGAGAAGTTTCAGCTGACCAGTTCCATCCTCTGATGTAAATTTTGTTTCCTGCAAGAGATGGGATTTTTCAACATAATAATGCTCCTATTCATGTAGCGAGACTTGTCCACTCGTGGTTTAGAGAACATGAGAATGAAATAAAACATAGACCTTGACCTACACAGTCCTCCAACCTCAATATAATCGAATCATTATGGTCTATTTTGGCGTGTTCAATCTGGAATTGATATCTTCCATTATCATCTCTTCCGGAACTTCTATAATATCACATTGAAGAATGGTTCAATATTCCTTTAAACCCTATTAAGCACTTGTATTATTTAATTCCCAAGTGAATCGACGTTGTATTATATACCAAAGGTGCTATGCCTTACAAATGAAGATTCTTGCCTTCGGTTGGAGTATTTCCGTTATTTGTATAAACTTGTACCCACTTTGTATCCACTTTGTACCCACTTGTATCCTGTAATGTACTCTGTAAATGAGATCTTTCTGTAGTGTGTATAAATTAAAAAATATTGCATAGATATATAGGAAAATTAAGGTCAGACCACTCTTGCTGATTTCATTTCTGACTTTCGTATCAGCTTGAAAGTAAATTGAATGATGATATAAACGCGCAAACCTTTTTGTTTTTTAATTATACATATATACAAAAAACAATGAAGCCTTAATTGTAAATATAAATCTTATAAATAGTTCTTTTGAAGAATTTCAACACATTTCAAATGAATATGAAATCTTAGTGAACTTTTGGAAGTCATATTTAATCAATATTTTTGAGTCTGATTCTCATGCATCCGACATCTCATGAGGAAAGAACAATATTTTTCAAGAGCCATAGATTTGATATTTTCTTCTTCACGAAATGTGAAAAGCTCAAATCAAATTTTAATTGGAAAAAAATATTCTCATTTTGAAATACAAATTTCTTTAATTGATTTTATATTTTTAAAAATATCTGTATTTTTTGAAACGTTTACATATAGCAGAAAGAAATCTGAAAGCCTCCCACCCGCTCCCAATGATGAATGGAAAATACAAAATTTTGTTTTCATATATAGATAAAACAAGAGTAAAAGCAAACATAGCATGTGACATAAATACTCTATCAGCTCTCAATAAATTGTTCAAAGAGTGAGCAAAATAATGGCTTTAAACCTTTAATGAGACCTTTCCATGACTTGCTTGATATTTTAATTGGCATAAAGTTTCAGAAACGGACTGTAAATACTGCTTCACAGTTTATATTTAACCTTGACATTAAATGACGCTTTAAGATAAAAGGGAAGAATATGATAAGAGTTTAGTAAGCTAATTAACTAGTTTAGTATGTTATTATTCATTCCGCATACTCATTTTAAATATAAATAAAATTATTTTAATATTTTTCGTGATATAGATTAAAGACTTGAAACTGATGGTTAGGAAAATAATTATACTTTCTTTATTTGCTGTTTTTAGCTTTTATTTCATATATACAAGAAATACACGTGATGGGGGAAATTGAGGACAGAGAAGTGAATTATTTATTTAGACTAGATAGTCAAAAATAAATAATTTTAAAAAGATTGGAAATATGTTTAAATAACCTGCTTGTTATTTTATTAAATAACTAACCGCCTTTGGCGACCAGCCGGTTCGCCAGTATTACCGCTCACTACAATTTTCAATTAAATATTTTAAGTAACTGGTCTCTTAATAGATTCTCAAACAAAACATTTTTAATCTTCAAATTTTGATAGTCATACAAAATTTATACTGTTGTTTAGATCGTTTCTTTCAATTTACTATATATATTTTTCTAATTTGTTGTCATTTCCTGTAAAACTTCAACTTTAATTTAAAGTGGAAATGATGAAATTTAATTAATATAAAGATATTTTTAAATAAAACCAAGTGTTTTATTTTATTTATCATCTTTATTGTTATTTATTATTATTATTATTATTATTACTGAATATGAGTATTGCAAATAGAATCGCTCGGTATTTAAGTCTTATGTGAACTACAAAATATTTTTCATAATTTATGTAATATCTAAAACAATAATTCCACAAAAATTTCTCAGATGCAGCATAAAATTCAGTTTTTAGCTTTGCTTTCAAAAGGATTGAAATGAAATCAATAATAATATTTTGTTCCGGTCTATAAATATATTTCAAAAATTATGAAGTCTAAATTTAATGCAGTAAGGTATCATATTCTGAGAAATATTCTGGACACACCAAATTTTAAATAAACGAATGAATGTTTCTATTTTCCACGATCAACTAAGACTTATTTATGAAGTTTTGAATGTTAAAAATTTAGAAAAACGACATTTTCATAATCTTAAGCCAATTAATCTTGAGAAACCTGCACGCTGATTGGCGTATTTTCTTTGAAACGATCGATGGAAAATCAAAAATTATCCTTTTTTTTATTGAATAGTGATATTCAAATTTTCATAAATCAGCCAGTTTAAGCGATTGATTTAGTTGATTGGAAATTAACTCTTTTTATTTAAAATATTAGTGTTTCAAGAACATTTTGTTATTCGTAATTTCCACAGCAGAAGCTTAATGTAAAATCAAAAATTCGCTATTTATTAGAACATTTATTAAATCAAGTTATATAAAATATAATCATTTTCCATTTAGACCATTTTAGCAGATCTGTGACTTACTAAAGGTTTACAAATCAGCTGTGTGGCCCAGATTTGAATCGATATCCTGTTCATATTAAACAAAACTTGCCTTAAAATAAAACTGATTTCTTGGATTAATAATATAGAGAGTGTAAAAGATCATAAAATAATTTTTCTTGAATTTATTTTTTAGAAAAAATAATATTTCATATATGTTTCCTTTCCTACAGACACTTGCCGAAAATTATATTTTTGCAGATTTCATTTCCAAAAATATTTTATTTATTTTTAGTTGGAGCTTAAATCAATGTGATGGCAACATTTTGAAAAAAGCTAATTTTTTCCCATGAATACGAAACGTGCTTAATCTTAATTTTTATTTTTTACGAAAAAAATTATTGAAAAACATAGTTAAAATATTTATTTAAAAATCATTAAAAATAGAAATTTAATTTTAAGATTAAAACATTAGTATCATTTAAAAGATAAATTTTTGATCTTTAACTTCATGTAAAAATCTTTTTTTGTGCGGTAATATTTTCGGAAGTTATAGCAGAAACACGTCAAAATTTCGCTTAATTTTTATATAAATAAAATTCTATTTAAAAATTTGAAAAAATAACCCCCAGGTGCACATTCCCAGCCTCCAAAGTATACACGTGCCAAATTTGGTAGCTGTAGGTTGAATGGTCTGACCTGTAGAGCGCCAACATACACACACACACACACATTGAGCTTTATTATAAGTATAGATGTGTTAAAATAATTTGTAATTTTTTTTTTATTTAAATAATATTAATTTCCCGTCTTGGCGGATTTTGGTACGGATCTTATAATTTTGAACTAAGGTTTGCACATGAATAGTAGGAACATATTTTGCAAAAGTGAATAAAAATAACTTTAGACATGTTTATATTATTTCATTCAGAAGTTTAATATAAGTAATATAATTTAAGAATTAAATTTTCCTCGTTAGTTTTTTTTCTACCTATAGACATTACCCATCATTTGATTTAAGACATTTCATTGAAAAAGATAAAACCTTTTTTGGAATAAATATTACTAGCCTCTATTAATAGAATATGTCAGCTAATTTTTTAATAAAATAAAAGAAAATCATGAAAAAAGGTAAAAAAAAAGGTACATTTTTCTGATAAAGCAAATGAACATAAAAATACTTGCCGAAAAAATCTAATTTATTATGGTTAAAATAAGAAGAAAATTATTTTGTTCTATTATTACGCTTAAGAAAATAAATTAAGCAATTGGTTTCATAACTGATTCCCAGCATTTCCTGTCAAAATGAAAAAATGTTTACAAGGCTCTTTTCCGAAGCTTATAAAATAAAAGAATTATTTTGTAAATTAAATAAGTATATTTTTTATACAATTAAATAAGAATTATTTCTTTTATTACAATTTCAAACCATTTTTCAGAATTATTTAATTTTAAATCGGTATTACTCATTTTGGATGTGCTGTTCTCTTGTCCGCTGTTATGAATCCATATAAATTCGCCAGCGGATGTCGTTAGCAAGATCCGCCACACTTACCACCTGATGAATTTTATTCCTATTTAACGCTTCAGTGAGGGAGCTATTACTCCCATGTGATAGACTCATCCTGATTCGTGTGACAAAAGGCCGTTCCATTCTTTGTATTTAAATGAGGAGATTGGCAATTGTTTTCTTTCAGGAATAAAAGTCTGAAGTATATTTTAGTTGGCCTTAATACTTCGCCTCTTTTAGGAAAAAGACTCATAATAGACAGGATGTGTTGCAATAATTAGAAAGAATATCAATAGAACACAAATATATTTTTGCAAATGCAGTAACTATTAACTCTCTAGAGTTTAATAAAATAATTGTTTCGCGATTTTTATTTAATTAGCTGGGTATAATATTACAAATGTCTTAACAACCATTACCAAACACCTTTACTAAATCTTTGAATTTTTAGCAATAATAAAGCTTTTTATTTGTTATAAT
>JAPMOR010124037.1:144119-206297 GCA_026543865.1 Argiope aurantia | reverse complement strand
TTTTTTTTTTTTTTTTTTTTTGAAAATAGCTTTCAAATAGACGCTGAATACTGTCAAAAAGTGATTGAGCGTGTTCGTTAATTTAGCGTTGCAAAGAATTTAGGAAAGCTGACTAATCTTTCCTCACGTTTTCTGTCTGCAAGGGCAACTAGTTAATTATGTTTCACCTTTTAATAGCTTAGACTTTAACCTTTGTCACCTTCATTAAGACAACCTGCACATATTAATGGATTAAATGAAAACTCAAAACAATGAACTAATTAGTGTGTCGATAAAGTTATAAAGTATTAACTGAGTTATAAACTGCATTACAAAATTATATAAGGTTCAATGCTACAAGGATTAAGCATGCAAAAAATATTACAATTCTATAATGAGCAAAGCTGATAATTTCTTAATTAGATTTTATACAGCGAAAAATATTTTTTTTTAAAATGTTCATATAAGAATTATATATTTGAACTGTAAGAAACTGGTGAATTATTTTTTAAACTTAATAATAGAGAAATAAGTAAATGGATGAAATAATATTTTGTAGAGAACTAAAACTTTAGAAAATTCTTTTATAATGATATTGAAGTAAAATTGGTAAAATTCCTTTTGCTGAATCAAATTAAGATCTGATTCAAATTACGAATACGCATCTTGTCATTTCTTAGAACTCTCGGGAAAATTGAGTTACACTGAAAAATGATTAGAAATGGTATATGAAGATTAAATGAAGAAAATATCTCAATCAACAAATAATTTATTAATGGTTTTTCTAAGTAGTTAAAGAAAATGGCTTTTCTATGTTACTTGTATACACCTCTGAATTTTACGAACATTAAAAGCATGTTGTTGAAAAGAATACGTTATTCAATTAAAGACTATTTTGTTGAATTATTTTAAGAACATCGCATTAAAAATAAGAATTGTGGCCTTAATAATTAGATTTTTCGACTTAATTCCACTTTTAACACTTGCTCTTGCTAAAGTTGTGTCTATCAGTAGTTGAAGAATCACTGACTAATGCCACAAATCCAATCTTTAAAAAGGCTATCTGTTCACTACTCATTTATGAAATTACATATTTTTCAACCCCGTTGAATACACTCTTCTTTAATAATAGGATCATTTTAGTCTTCTAAATACCAAAGTCATGGAGCTTTTTTTATTAAACAATTAATTAGCTAAACTTTTTTTAATTAGCTTTTAATTTTTTTATTAAAAATTAATTTTTTTAAGTTTAAAGAGTTTTTAAGCTCTAATTTGCAGATGTTAAATAGCAACTCATCCGAAGTTAAAGAGGTCGGCAATTCAAATTATTTTATTTGTGAGCATCATTTTAACTTAGATCTGTCTACTGAACATTTTTACACCACTTGAGGTATTCATGTTATTACTTGCGTGATTTCAATAGTTTTAATATTCTTTATTTAATCTCTCTCTATATATAATTTCTGTATCTCATATATAATGGAATGCATCTTTATCGATTATTGGTGGCATTTTAAATGCTGATAGGTTTCATGTAGAAAAGTAGATATGAAGGATACAGTATGTCAAAATGTGACTATCTTCTTAGTATATAAATTCTGCATTACATTATAAGAATTTTAATATGAGATTTATAAGCTTAATATGGTTAAGACCCCTTTTAAAATTTGAATTTGCATTGCAATATAGATTTTTAGACGCATATGGGATAGAAGATATTCTGCAAAGACAGTTCTTCCGAAGTGTATTTCTTTTAGGACCAATTTACTTGACGCTACGCTCATAACTATATTCAAAAAATTGAGTACAAATGAGGAGAAAAATCTTTATTTACCTCTATTTTTTTATAGAAATATCTAAATTTAATAAGAAACGGCTATTTTTTCAGTCTATTTAAGGCTTATTCTTTCGAATTTCGTAATTCCTTTAGGAAATATCTGATGATGCGCACGAATGGAATTGATTCACGATTCACGATTTTCCTAATTTGTGAAATTGTGTGCAACAATATTAGCAAAGGCGGAGGTCAAAAATCATGCCGAATTTTGAACAGACGCCTTGATTATAGGTCAAAATTATTGCAGATTACTATCTTGCCATGTGTTATGCATTAAACAGTAATAAAGTGCTAATCATATTTTTTGCATTGCGATTAATACCATATGAATAAATTTTTAAGGATGAACATGAATCAAAATATTTTAATGCCTTCTTAAGATACCTCTCCTAACCTTACTGAAATAAATGTAATACATTTTATCCTTGAGTTTGAAATGTTTTAAAGCAACCTTTTTATAAATGAAATTGGCAATGAAACGTGCACTCAATCAAATTCTTTCTTAATTCTTACTTATTGTTATTCTCACTTATCATTTATTTGAAGTCAAACCACATTCTAAGTTATCTGAAATTAATTGAATTTGTAGCAAAGATAAGAAAATGTGTGCATACTCAATTGGAAACAGATTTTGACTTCGATAGTTAAAAAAAATGCTCTGTACATTGATCCTAATCAACTTTATAAAAAATAAGAATCGTTACCTACAATGTAAAAGCTCGTGATTAGAAAATGTGATAAATTCTTTTATGTTTTTGCAATTGGGTTATATAAAAAGTTTTTTCTGTACAACTTCTCTAATTAAACGAATTTTTGCAATAGAGAACCAACTCCAATAAACTTAATTGCAACACATTAAAGGAAAAAAAATATTTTCCGATTGATATCGTAAGTACTGTATACCATAGATTATACTTGGTTTCCTTGAAATTCGCAAAATGAAATCAAATAGGGGCAGTTTTTAATTGAAAATGCAAAATCAATGAAATAATGATTGTTCCCTGGGTGTTTTACCACATCGAAGTAGCATTATAAAAATAACGCGGTGTATTTAAAATCTTTAAATTTAGGTATATATGTATTATTACTTAGACAGGAAAGATACTTAAAACTATGTAATTAAAAGCGTTGAATGGAATTTCGATTATATAACTTAATTCTAAAATTGTTACGTTTATCTTCATAAGGTAAGCATACCATTTCTCTAATTATTATAAACATATTGAATTTCAATATTTTACTTGTAAATTATTTCGAGAATAACTGAAATAATAGATATGTTTTAAAATCACTTTTATCTGACAATTATATTAAAATATTGAAAAATGAAGCATTCATTCATCAAATTTTACATCTGATATGTAACCGATTAGAGTATGAATGATAAACTTGCTAATATAGACTATTATTTGAAAATAAATATACATATATAAATTTCGTAAGATTATTAGGCTGCTGGCTTTTTGCCGAATATAAAGAAAAAAGGTTAGTAAGAAAAGGTTAAAAATACCCTAATTTGCATTAAGTAATTGTAACCACTTTTATCATTTACAACTATTTTAAATAAACTTGAATGTTTTACTCAGTTTTTTTTAATTATAAATTTTTTTGAATAGTATGTTGTAGAAAGATTTGCAAATTATTGATTATTCGGCTTTGACTTCATGATTTTTGTCGTCATCTTTGACATCATTTTATGATAACTCATAAATAAAAAAAAAGATACCTATATGCCTTAAGACAAATACATTCAATATATTATCGATTGCGTATGCATTCCCTTTACGATCAAAATACGGATTCCTAATATAAAATTTAGGATACAAAATCCTAAATTTCGAAAAACATAAGGCAATATAAGAACATGGTTTTCAGTGTTCTGCAAAAGTACTCAGAGGGAAATGAAACACTAATTAGATTGGTTTTTGGAATCTGCATTCCATTAAAATCATAATTATTTTTCTCGTAATTAGCATGTAAAAGTGTTATTACTTTCATAGCATAAAAGTAAAAATATAAAAAAAAATCTATACTGTAAAAATATGATAAGTGGAACGCCAGGAATGATACTTAAAATTTAGAAACGATAAATAGATCTTATAATATGACACAATTGATTACAGAGTGAATGATATAGAATGGAAGCTTCTGTACATACAACGAGTTTTTTTTTCGAAAATAAATTAAATGTTTTTCTTTTCAAACATATTCATTTGAAAATACTCAAATAGATTTTACCTGATTCTCTTTCTCTGTGTGTGTGCGTGTGTGTATGTACGTGCTTGCTAGTATTTTCACTTACTAGGGGATTATAATATAAGAGATAGCAATCTAAAGTCAATCGGATTTAGCCTCAAAAGAGTATAATATATTTTTATTAAATTGCCTATTAATACTGTCTATTCCTAATAAGTCTGGGGGTGGGGCACATAGAAATAGATTTTTGCAAATTTTTTCGGACTGCATTTATTGACTCAAAAAAATAAAAAAATAATAAAGAATCTACAATTTTTTACCTCACTTAAAGCAATTTTTTACCAAATCGAAATAAATATCTATATCTAATGGTTAAAAAAATAGCTTTTGGACCACGATTGGAGTGGACACCCAACATTGTATATTCATCAAACACAAAAAAGTACAACAAAAAAAATCAAGTATATGAAATCCAAAAGCGAATTGAACAGCACCTACAGAATTTTTTTCTAAATGTTTTGTTCATATGGATAGAATAGAAAAAGCGTAATTTTAGTATACTTTTGATACATTATGATTAATTCTCTTTTATACAACTGCAAAATAGTAATTAATAATAAAAGAGTACTGATCATGATGATTTATTTTATGCAAATACTCGTGCGTTCCAGAATAAAATTTTTAAGTTACTAAGAGAAACTACAAATTGCAAAAAGATTTCTTTCATTTTTCTCTTGAATATTCATCTCTCATTTTTTATGACTCATCCATACATCAACTGCGTCAAAAAGAGTTTATTTTTACTGCTGTCACTTCCCTGCTATTGCAACAATATGCTTCAATAATGGGATTCGAAATAAATTGATTCATCTTATCACTGAGAATATATCTTGCGCAATTACATATAAGTTTTTTTGCCCTATTATGTTGCACTTCCCGTTATTATGCCTGCTTGAATTTTTACATATCTATAATTAACTGACTATGTAAATTCCTGAGTATGAAAAATACTTGCAAGTTAAAGCTAACTGCATAATTTAATTGAGTCATTTTATGATTCACAATTACATGATTACATAAAATTTTATGCAGTGTTGCAACTTAATATTAATAATAGTAAGTGTAAATTGAGTAATGGATCCTAAATTTCAATTGATGTATCACTCTCTGAAAATTATAAAGGCATGAATAAAAAATATTTCATTCCAATATTTAAATTTGTTTCAAGAATCTAAACTACATGATGATATAATATCTTAAATTGGGCTTTAATTTAATACCAGAAAAATTAAATTTTAGTTTAGTAATAAACTCGAAATTTAAATTATTGCTGCATATTTTAAAAGTTACAAAGACATTATTAAAAAGCTATTAAATAATTTATATCAGATACTGAAGCTCAGTATGTAATTTTTTTACGTATGCAAATGTGTAGAAAATCTTTTACATGTTCAACTTTTATTTTTTTATATGCTCAAATCAGTAACAAAATTCCTTCATAGTTTTTCAAGTGAATTGAACTATAAATGAATATTTAAGCATTGAAATATGCTGAAAATGTTAAATAACATTTTAACAGAATTTGTCAATTAATATGTTTTTCTGATAATTTTAATAATAATTCAAATTTTGCACATTGTTATATTGTAATATTTATTTATCTCTTAAGCCACTTGAATTTAATAAAATAAATAAAATTTTAGATAAGAATTTTATGACGTAAAAATGTAAGTGATAAGGAACCGAATATTTTTATTGGCTTTTTAACTGGCAAGCATAGATTATCAAAGAAAAAAAACTGACTTTATGCTAAGAAATGAAATAAAAGAATACTGTGCCGTAAATTTTAAATTTATTCCTCGCTTCCCAAAAGCTGATCCGAAAATGATGACAGGGGGAAAAATCATTACTGAAATATTAAATATCAAAATAAAAATCTAATGCATATAGATACAAAAATAAAATATTATTCTTAGAGTATGCATATATGATACACATAAAAAAGGAATTATAAAAATTTCAAAAATTTACCGTAAGAGATTTAAGCAAATGATTAATATCATATGGAATGATTTAAAAAAAGATGCAAACGTGAGTATGAAATAGTATTTATTAAATACTAAAGATACAAAAATCTCTACAATGTAATCATTTGAATAAAAATTGTAAATAAGAACAAAGGCCATTATTTTTACTGCTCTATTGTAAAAGGCGCTTGTGTTTTTTTGAATAAATTTTCAACTGTACTATTAAAGAAAAGGAAAGGGCAAAAAAGGTATCCCTTAAAAAAAAATCCCAATTTCGGTAACATCTCCTCCTTTCTAATAAAAACAGGTGCAAAAGCATTAGCATGGTAACGATTTCCAGAAGCGAAAAAGACAAAGACCGGGATGACCTAGCAGGCACGGGTCAGATTTAGAGAACAACTGCCTCTGTCTACCTGGGAGGGCTCCATGAACGATTCGAACCCCACCGTGACAATAACAGCAAGGGTGACATCATAATATTATCGGTCGATAATTTTACCGTCAAGAGTGGCCCGCGCGCAGTATTTAACCAACGTGAGGCCTCCTCGGTAAAAAAAAAATGAAAGCGCCGCTTTTCCTCCCTCAGGTACTTGGAGAAGATGATGGTTAAACAGGTTTATACTTTCGACGCCAAGTGTCAATGTGACAACCTCGTGGATGCGAGGAACAATGAATTGGAGACATCTCGTCAAATGGTGAATCAGACTAAGTTTCACAGAGGCGTTTGATACTGACAGAAATGCCTTCGACAAATAAACTATGTAAAATAAAAATAAAAAACTAATTCGGTACATTTCGATTCAAATGCACAACATAATTATGATAAATAATACATTTATTGATTATAAGATGTAGATTTAATTTTGCTGTAGTTTATTTTCATTTTTTTTTTTTTTTTTTGGAATGTGACAGTGCCATTCTAATAGTTGTTAGAAGAAACAAATTGAATCTTCAAATGTATAAAAACATGGAACAGTTATGATACCATCATAAGCAGTACTTTTGCAAATCCAATAAATAAAAAAAATCAAAATATATGAGTGTGGAAGTCTGTGAGCAGACATTTTTATTTCATTATATTTGAAATTTTGTTTTTGCTTTGATTCCGTTTCTACCAAAAACAATTTTGACGGAGGTGAGAGAGCCATATCTATCGAAAGAGGCAAAGAATGTAAAAGATATTGTGAATACAACTTCTTGACAGAAAGGTTGGATAAACGTGATAGAATTACTTTACACTAAATAGAAAAAACGTTTTAGAATTATTTATTGATGCAATTGTCATTTTGGTAAGAATATTTAACAAAGATTATATATATGAATTTAAGTTGTAGTTCAACATGTTAAAAACAATATAAAACAGAATTTTTTTTTCGGGAACTGACTTTTATATTGATTACCATGCAAAAACCTTTTTAATAATAGAAATGATCATATATGAAATTAAAACGTTGCTGAAGCCTATTTTATTCAGGGGAAAAAAAGCTAAATTCTGAAGCTTACAAAAAGAATTTTTCTTCTGATAACAATCAAGATGGAAGAATCTTTTTATGGCAGAGACATTTAACTTTATCGGGCTGTCAAGATCATTTGAATCTGGCATTCCAGTCACGAAGTAAAATTTTTACTTGTTCTAATCACAAATACCAATCAGTTAGAATTTGTATCCTTAATATTACTGCTATAAACTTCACGATTTAAGTAGTCTTTTATTGTATGTTTTATTCATTTCTGTCGAGATCGGGAAGAGGCAGCTTTTGCACTAGTTAGCCATGTTTGTTGGCATTGTATAAAAGTGTCTGGAATTTGAATGTGTTGCTGGCAATTTAAAGCTATGTCATAAAATTAGATTTCTCTAATGAAGAGGTCTTTCATTTACGTTCAACACAGAATCATATATAAAACTCCAGTGAGAAAGTGAGCTTGCATTAATGAATATAAATCTTTGTGTACCAGAGATATATCTGGGAACTTTGAATTCATATGAAATTATTCTGATTTACTAATAGATATCACTCGTTATATCTTTAAATTGCTTGACACTTCTTTCATACATTTCTTTAATCACTATCACGATACATTTTTCTAGATATGAATCAAAAATGAATTCTGTTTTCATTACATTTTTCTGTATGATGTGTAAAGAATTTTCATAAGTAAACATAATATTTTTAAACATCATAATGTATATATATTAATTATAATAATGCATAATATATACTATGCATAAAAACATGCCTTGCTATATAGGTTATAAACTGATCCGTCTTATCGATTTGTTTGAATTCATTAATAATCTGGGGAATCTTGGTATACCTTCAAACTAGAAAATATATTATCGGTATAGAACTGAAAGTGATTGCCAAAAGAAAAAGAAGAAAGAATTAATGAGCATGCAACATATATTAAATGCCTGATTTTTCCTTTTACAGGATGTCAGTCATTTAATATATGTTGCTAATATATTGACTGGTATTTATGCTTTTATTCGTTTTTTTTCCCACTGCTTTAAATTTAAGCTTTCAGTGAATTTGAAAATGTCTCAAAATGTAAAATAGTATTCTTAATATTGTTTAATATCCAGAATTATTGCAATGATTCGTAAATATTTTGATATGAAGGTTATAGCAATCACATAAAAAGAGAAAAATATATAAATTCAATATAATGTATTTTATTTGTCAACTTACGTTAAGCATAACTATTAATTTTATTTAAAGGTAATTTTTTTTAAAGTCTTTTCATAATTATAAATGGCATCGCAATTTTTTTTAAGTTGGCTCTTAATTTATCTAAGCAACTTGAATTGCTACATGAATAACTGTTTAAAATGCTATGTATCTTTTATCACTTAAGTACACCATTTTCCCTCTGAATCCCAGTGGCAAAAAGGAACTTGAAAAGTGCGGCTCTTATCCATGCAATATTTTTTTGTAAAATGAACATGTGATTCGCAGTCGGTCTCGCCCGCTTAACAACTTCTTTGACATTTAAACGAGTCCACCACACACAGCTCGAGTGACATCCATGCTGATAGAAAATAAATGGTTGTGTTTTTGCCTGCCTAGTAATTCCCACGAGAAACGATTCAAGCCATTTTTTTTCTATTGTGGCGATTTTTTCCATACATTTTTAAATTACTAGGTTTGCTTTTTATACTTTATTCTTAGAATAAAACTAAAACCGAGAACCTGCTCTGCTTGTGTCGAAATTCAAATATAATTTTTACATTTTATGATTTTCAGTGGAGGGTCTGCTTAAACTGTCACATATATTTAGAATTATTGGTTTTTTCACGACAATATTTTTTTATTCAGAATCTCTTGAATAATTTATAAAATAAATTGAGGGATCTAG
Organism: Argiope aurantia; assembly: GCA_026543865.1. Classification (NCBI taxonomy): domain Eukaryota; kingdom Metazoa; phylum Arthropoda; class Arachnida; order Araneae; family Araneidae; genus Argiope; species Argiope aurantia. The sequence continues at coordinate 196,901 of JAPMOR010124037.1, read as the reverse complement.
CAAGAGAAAGTTATTCATATTTTGTGTTATATATATTTATCTATTATACAATGATAATAATTTTTATAAAAGTGAAAGATAAAAAAAAATTGTAAAAACTAGTATATTAGAAATAATTTGAATGTATTGATACGGGAAAAAAACTATAAATATATACTTTGTATTCATTTAGTAAATTTATTTAGACCGGCATGGGGGTAACGCGTCTTCCCCGTGAACTGGATGTCTTCTTTTGTTGTATGTGATTGTGATGTATGTGAATGTGCCCCCCCCCCCCTCTACAAAAAGGGGTTGTGCAAGCGAATGTGACGCATGAAGTAGCTAAGTCGTACTCTTGATCCTAGTTGGCCCTACTGAAAAAACAAGAGATGCTAACTCGGCTTAAATCGCTGATTGATAACTGTCAACAGATTTGTAAAGTGCCATGAATCCCAATACAACATACACGATACAACAAATTTATTCAGCGTAAACTAAAATATTTAAATTTATTATATAAGCTTATTTTATTATAAAATAAAGGTATTAAAGGAATTTGGAGGTTAAAAATGTAACAAATAAATATAAAGTAATTGTTAGGAGCGTATATTGTAATTTGGTGAACTACAAATAAAGACTATAATAAAACATGAGATACTTGCGAGTTCTAAATTCTGAAATAAAGAAGTTTAATTTTGATTTTAAAACTACCACTTCTTGTGCTCTATGTTCAATTTTTATATTCTTTTATTCCGATGCTTTAGCTGTACTGTTTCAAGAATATATACAATAGAAATAGAAAGTAAAGGCAAAGACTTCTTTTCTCACTACATCAAATTTGAATTAAACTTTTATTTTCTTTTTAATGTAAATATAAATCGTTTGCATACATGCTATCAGATCATAAATGGGAGCAGCGTTGTTACATTTATAAAATGGAGAAAATTCGAGTTTCTAATGCAGATTTATCTATCTTTTTCGTTTAAATAAGGTTGAGAGTTCCGTCTGAAAAAGTTCCATCTTAAATACTTTCAAAATAAGGTGCTTTTGTAACGTATTGGGTTAAATAGGAAATAATAAAATATCAAAAATTATTCCATAAAATTTTGAAACTTCAAAGTGGATTCGTTAATGTTTCAAGAATAATAAGTACAAAACACTTCCTCAAAGCAGATATATCAAGAGTCAAAAGAACGTTTTGATGGAAGTTTCTTCAGGCATAATGTATGGCATGCAGGTAGCTACTTGACAAATGAATATGATAAAACAAATAATTCAGTCTGTTGAAATTGATGGAAAAATTTCGTTTTTATTAAACATATCACGCTGAAATGCGGAATTGGGAGGGGGATAGAAAGAAAATGAAATAAATAAAAAAAAGAGAAAGAAGAAGGAAAAGAAAAAAAAAGAATCTGCTGAAAAACTCACGAAATATCATTTCCAACTCATTCTTCGTTGTTGAAATCCACTATTTCATTCAGATCATGTTTTATATGATATTTTCTAATTTTAACTTTGAAATTTATCATTTTACATCTCATTCTTATACATGCATAGTTACTTTTTACCTGGAATATTAACATTACTTTTTAAAAAAATGCATTTTTATGGGCATATGGGCCAAACTTTGAGCTCTAAGTAAAGCCTGAAGAGACCCCCCCTCCCATACATACCCATATTAATCTTCGTTGTTAGTAGAGACGTGAAGAATAAACAATGCTTTTAATATTTCATGGAATGATTTTACGAACAAGCCGAGATTGTTCCATTCGTTTGCTGTTATTTTTTTATTAAAAATTATCATATTGAAGACGTGCTTCAATTATCGATTCAAATATATGCTACTTTTAAAAATAAATTATTTTAAAACAAAATTAAATGCTTTTTAAAAAACCAGTAATAGAATAAAAATCATGTTATTACTGAGAAAGACATATTTTTAACATCGCTAACAGTTTAATTCATTTAAATTTGTTTTTTAAAATTCTTTATTTGAACGAATTTTTTGCATTTATAAAAAAAACTTCATGTCTCAAGTTATAAAATTCTTTTGATATCAAGCAGGAATCAACAGGAAAAAAAAGGTCTGCTGATGTATCTACAATTTGTGACATCTGTAGCAGTATTTCTGGGAATTTAAAGAAGTCTATACAAAGTCTACAGAGATTTAACTACTAAATAAATAATATGCCATATTGTAATTGTTCCGTTCTTTTAGAATTATTTATTTATGAAGATGTATAATGTTGTAGCATTGTTGAGTTTTTCAACTGTTCATTCAATATAATTTTTTCATGTCTGAAACAACCTAAAGCTAATAAAAAGACAGGAACTGTTAATTATTACTGACTCTACTCAATGCCATCTCATTGGTCAAAATATAATTTAAGCATAGATAAAAGAAATTAAGCATATAATCTGAATTATGAATTGATATGTATGAGATCAATAATTATTATTATATAAGGAAAAATATTTTAAAAGCAGTGAAATATTGCAAATATTACATTGATATCCTTAAAAATAACATAGGATAACTTTGCAAGAGTTCAAATAAATAAGGGTAGATTCCATTCTTCGCCATTTAAAATGGGATAAAATGTAGCAATATTATTTCCCATTTGGTCATTTACCGGGATGGTCCATGAGAATCACAGAAGAATCTTCTCTTAATTACGTAGCTGAAAAATCTATCATACTAAAAGATTTCTCTCTATCAGACCGCATGAAACATTTTGCAGATGACATGACCAATTTTAATTTAGTCTTTTAACTAAAAAATTAAGAAGTCTTTTACAAGGAAGCCAACATTTTAAAATACATTAAAATACATAATACGTTTAAAAAATAAAAGAATTATTTTAACATATTTATTAGAATAATATAACAATTAATAAGCAAAATAGATTTAAGAAAGTTGCTCACGTTTCAACCTACCACATGCAAACCACCACATTACGTTTAATCGCTCGTTATGCAAGAACAAGGAGCCCATTTTACGATAATGATATTTGGAGAAAGTTCTTCGGTTGATGATAGATGAAAAATGAAGCAAAAATAAAGTAAAGCAGATTTGTGATCAAAATATGATGGGGATATAAATAAAAAGATTTTTAAGTCCTGTGTTTTAATTTATTTAAATTTCAAATTCTGTAGTTTGACATCGGCGTTAATTGTACCGAAAGTTTTCTTCTTTCTTGATATTTACTGCATTCTCTAATAAATTTTTTTCAATTTTTACTTTGCTCTTGCCATAACCCAAGTGCGTAATAAAAGAACAACATTATTTTTCTCTGCAACTGTATTCAGTACAGAAAAAAAATATAAAAAAAGAATCCTGAACCATGAGTTGTTTATAGTTTAATTAGAGAGAAAATTTGTAAGATATATTTAATTTAAATAAATTATATTATTATATATCAGAAAACTGCTATAGGAGACAACATCTTGCACTCTGTGGTGCAACGAATAATGGACGCATATGTTTAATTAAATGACTATTTGTGGTGATGGTTAAAATTTACATTCCATTTAAGGTGTACGTACACACTTGAAGATTTTTTTAAAATTTTAACTTTAAAAATCCAGTTTCTTCACAGTAGGTTATTAATATATGTTTAAACTCATTTCAGTGAGAAGAAACCATATTACACTAATTATTAATTAATTAAATAATATTTAATGTGCTAATTAGCCTATTTTTTGAAACATATCTTAGATTCTAATTTGTACAGACACACAATTCTAGTTGGAAATTATGCCTAATATTAGTCTTCATGTTGTCTGCCACAAACAAGTTATAAAAATGTAAAGTTAACAGTTTTTTCATCAACAATGAATAGAAAAAGCGAGATTTTTTCTGTAATTTTAACTTTTAAACAGCTATTAAAAATTTATTTCTATAAATATAACTTTAATTGAGGCGCAAAACATCCGCTAATTCATACAGATTATTTTGATATATAAATAACTGTATTTGGTTAATTTCTTGTTGAGTTATGATTGTTTGAATGAAGTAACATAGTGGGGAAATATCATTCTTCATAAAATGAGTTTTAAAAACACCGTAACTTGAGTTTTTAATGAAAGCACCTCAAGAAAAATAATTTTAACTCGAGAAATATTTCGAAATATTGACAACATCTTGGTATCGTTTGAAAGCTAAACGATCAGAGAACATTATTAAACAATAAAAAGAATATTCGATATTTTGAGCGATTTTCAAAGTTTCAAGTGTGTACATACACCTTAAACGATCGAGCTTGGGTACTTGCTTCATTTATAGAAAATTTTATGAATAAAAAATTTCAAATGAATGGAAAGGGAAAAAATTTTAAAAACCTTTTTATTAACAGAAAATTTGCTAAGACATTTTTATGATTGTCATTTGCATTAAATCAAATGCACATAATTTGAATACTTTTGAGTTTCTTCTTAAAAAAATTCACGCATTGACTTTCCACAAAACTTTTTAAAAATTTACATCTACATTAAAGTAACTATTTGTAACAGTAATAATTGTATTTTCAAAGTACCTTCTTTTAGATTCTTCTATATTTGTTTGCAAGACTGTATCAGAGAATATTATTAGTTTAACACAGCATATTAATATAAAATAGAAGATTGTTGAATTCATTTTTACCTACAATAAGTTACGGTTTCCTTTTCCTTTTTGTTCCCCGACTTTTGAACGGCAAACACTTTTTTATATGAAAATAAACCACAAGAAAAAAATATTGTAGATGAAAATAATTAAGAAATAAAAACTGACTTTTTTTTTAACCATTTCAGCGCAAATAGATAGTAATTTACATCTATGGGGAAACTTAACAGCCTTATCATCCTTGGCAGAAAGAAATGAAGAATTTTTTATGAAATGACTATTTTCATAAAATTTATACTCTGTGAAAATGTTCATACCAAAACAACATTTTTGTGCAAAAATATTTATTGTGACATTCCGAATGATGATTAATCTGACAATAGACTGTAAAGCAATTAACAAAATTTAAAAGAGAAGAAAAATTGAGTTGTACTTATTTGAAAAAAAAAACTAAAAGAAAAATCTACATCTGAATACAAAACAGAAATTAACAGAAGAAAAAACAAATTACATTAGGATTTAGTACAAAAATGTGAAAGGAGAAAAGTCAAGTCTTGGTAAAAGAATGAGCCTGAATGTCTAACAAATATTAAATTACAATAGTAAAAAAAATTTAAAAAAAACGAAAAATACAAACGAAAAAAAAAAAAGAAAAAAGAATCAACAATCAAAGATAATATTCCAGCAAATATGTGGAAATTAGCCACGATACTAAGAAATAGAACTAGAAAAATATAAAATCTGGAAAAGAAAAATATTAAATTTGTATCGATTAATTGTAGTTTGATTTATAGGAAATTACGCATTGCCATCATGCCAAAAGAAAATCTTAAATGCATTTACATTTAGAGCATTTATTTACTTGCACATTGTCGCTTCATGCAGTAAAAATATTTAAATGTATTTATTTATATGCAAATTATAGTGATTATAAAAATATTCTTTTAGAAATTATGGAAATTAAAGGCAAAAGAGCATATTTTTTTGATTTTGAATTACCTCATTTAAAAATTTTTATTGAAATTTCATAATTATAAATGTATTCAAAATTTCAAGATAAAAAAGTTGGGATAAACTGTCAGAAAAAAGCAATTTCGATCATTTGAAAGAATCTTTATCTGTTGAAAACGTCTGTTTGAGTAATATTCAACCAAAATCTTTTCAGACCACACGCCACAGCTCGCCACTTTCTATGGAAGTATTAGAAACAGCTGTAGAAAAAATGTTCACGAATTTTTTTATTATTATTTTTAATAGTACTCAAAAACTATCATAATTAAAATTGGATAAAAGGATACATATTACTTTAACTTTTTAAGAAATATAATGGAAACTTTTATAATTCGTAATAGTGTAATCGTAATTTTACAAATTGTAATAAAACAATAATAATACACTTCGATAAAATCAGTACTTTATTTCGAATCATTTTTCTTGAAAATTCAATTCAATCAGTTTTTATTCAATTGTAATTAAATGAAATTTTTTTCGTATTTTATTAATTAATGAAAAAATGATCACTGTACAGTTTTTTTTTTAAATTTTCATTTTTAAAAGAATTTGAAATTTATGAATAGTATTGTAAATATATGACCATATGTAAATATAGAGTTTTATTTTTGTAACATCTTTTCTACCAAAAGAATCAGCAATATATTTTTTAATTGACAGAAAAATGAATCATTTTGATGTATTAGGCATGAGAATTCAAATTGCAAAGCAAATTCATGCACAAAAATAATGAAGAAATGAGATTTATATTAAGACACGTGAAGCAACTAAGCACATTTTTAAAAGATTGAGATAAACCTGTACGAAATGCTTTTTCTATATTATAATTATGCACATATTCCTGAACACATTTTCTAATAGTCCGATTCATCGGTTATTATTAGACATTACCTTAAGAGATATTTTTTCGAAAATTCATGGAAGTAAGTGATATTAATTTTATTAAAAGAATTTTGAGAACATTTTTTCCTTATTATTTAATTTGTGGATTCATAGTGTCATACTCTTCATTTTAGAAAGCATTGTAAGTTAAAAAGTGACTATTATAATTCGTAAAAGTGGGAAAAACGTTATATCTTTAGAGAAATTTCTACATAGAATATAATTTCTTAATTGATTATATTTCTCGTAGTCCCGAAAAACTTCATAGTATTTAGAGAGCGCAAATGCAGCTACTTCTAAAACACAGATGAATTGAGACAAAAGTATTAAAATCCAAGTTAATAGGAAAATCAAATAAACCAAGAAAGGGAAAGTTATTATTATTTATGAATTTGTATGCATGTCGATTTATATAAAACTCTTTATAGTGTTTAAGCATTCAACTATAGCCTATTTTATTTATAATGAACAAAAATAGCCTTAATAAATGAATCTCAAATTTATAAACAATATTAAGTTCAATTTTCAAGCAGGAAAAGATAAAATTGTGAATCATATATAACAAAATCGAATAATTTAAATGCGACAACATTTAGATTACGGTACGAATGCTCTGTTGGTGAATTAAAAAAGTTGCCAGTTACAATGATAATTAAATTTTTCATCCTTTAACATCTCATTTTATTAATAAATTAATGAAGAATAATGTAATATTCAGAACAAAAATTACAGGTTTTTATAGAATGCAATTTTGAATTACATAAAAGTTCTAATTAAATTAATATATATTTACTTAATTTCTATTTAAAAGATGCTTTATAAAATACACATAAAATTTTTATTTTATTATGCCTTTAGAGATATCACGTTTAGACAGATAAATCAAACGAATTACAGCTTTGTTTTGAAACTGTAAAGTCTGTCCAGAAAATATTTTATAATTAATATTGAATTGGAGAAGTATTATTAATAAATCAACCTGATTTGTTTATTAAGTTCTTTTCCTCGGAAATTTCTTTAATACTGAATTCCAGATGCTTTCTGAGACCTAAAGTTAAAAACCAGTTTCATTTTTTAATAATAAAACAGAAATTTAGAAAAGTCATTCAGAATTAGGAAATGCAAATCTTACAGTGCACAACAACTCATAGATTATTTTTGAAACAAATTATGCGAAACTCTTTTTGAAAGATTTATAAATAAATATGCTCACAATTTAAATTAATATACGGTATAAAATTTTTGCTTTTAGATATTTTCGTCCGGTACAATTTTTATGCATTTATTTTGATATTTTTCTGAGCTTAACAATTATAAAATGACCATTTTCTAAAAACATGCTATAAAAAAGTAAATATTTTAAGAAAAGTCTGATATTATTTTTTATTTCCTTCAAAATTGAAAATTTTCTTTTTAAAATTGTATATGTATATAGTTATCTAGGTATAACGCACTTTATAATATGGTTCTCAATTAGAAGAATTTTTCAAATTTTATATTACAACAATCCATATATATATATATATATATATATATATATATATATATATATATATATATATATATATATATATATATATATATATACTTCTTCTCTCAAATAAAAGACGTTTATAAGGAAAATTATAAAATCATAAATGAATACAAATATTTTTTCGAAATTATTAATATTAATTGACAAATTATATCCAGGGTAAAAATATAGCAACTGAAATTCATAAAGTTTCTATACAAAGAGTAATAAACATCAAAAATATAAGTTTTTAACAATAAATCTGCTTTTGCAAAACAGATACATAAACATTAAACTATATGAAGCAGACAATTTGAGTTTCCAAAATGAATAGGAAAAGAAATGGCAAGACAAAAATTTAGTATCAAACGTTGTTGCCCTTCAAAGTTAAAAATTACATGAAGGAATAATTAATAATTAATATTTCTCTTCTTTGAAATTTTCATAGTCAGTATAAGAATAAACTGTCTCGTTGATCATACAAAAAATTTCGTTATTGAAATGAAAAAAAAAAGAATAAAATATTTAAAATAACATAGTTTACATAGCCGAATTTGCGATTCAGTCTCACTTCAGAGAGTTATAGACATATCAGATTTCCAGAGGACGAATTAATCATTGACCAATCAAAATTCGTGGATTTTGAAAGTTTTGATTGTAAAACAGAGAGATGTGATTGAAGAGAAATTAAATTCATCGCCTTAAATGAAAGAAAATGAATGAAAAATATTACAAAATGCCTTAGATATTCCGGTTTTAGCTCTATTCCTCAAAGAGTTTTCATATTATGATATTTAACCAAATTGAATTCTATTTCAACTGAATGCACATCTTATAATTTGCTTAAATTTAAATAATTTATTTTAGTTTTGTACAGATATGTCTACAAAGGAGTGGTAAAAGCATATTATTAGAATGAAATTCACACTCACTTTATCTAAGTACGCATGATTTACATTCATCGTAGCGACATAACAGGAATTTTCCTCGACACCCGTGTGTCACGCACCGTGGTTGAAGTAGTTATCTCGGCAGAGTAAGGCTGCAGTTTCCTCCCATTACAGATGAGTTGTGAAAATTCCCGTTTTATTTAGAAGTTGCATGACTTTTGTTTTTAAGATTTTAGAGTAGTTTTTTAATAGGTTTCATGAAATTTATTCATCAGCTACATTTTTATTTGAATTTTGTTCAAACGTTTTATAACAAGGTATATTTTTATTCAATAGCGGGATATGTGCAAAATTAAGAACTGGACAGTCAAATTTCCTATGAAAACCATTTCAATTATCAGTTAAAATGTAAATTTGTTTTCTACTTTTTGCATTTACTCTCATTAAATCTGTATTGCCAAATTATTACCATCTATTTTTATTTTAAAACAAATGAAAAAAAAAACTAAAACAGCTTAATTTGTGTACTGATTTCTTCAGTTAATTTTTACCAAGCTTTTTCTGGATGGGGCTGGAGATTCATTAATAATTTTAAATTACTAATTTTTAATTTAAATATAAACTCCACGAAACTATATTTTTCTTCGATTGGTCTCATGATAATTCAGAGAGAATGAAAGTTGAGTAAAATCTTCAGCAAGGAAAAAAAGAATTTAAGTTTAAAAAGGTAAAAAAACATTTTGAAATTTTAAATTTTATTAACTTCCAGGTATATTCGAAGATTATTTGTTAAAAGAATTATTGAATCTTATATTAATCATAGAGGCAAAAGAACTCATGTAAAAAATAGTAATATTGATATTGAGTAACAGTTCTGCTTCAGCCCAATTACGAATCCAATTTAGAATCTATAAACTTTTAATTAAAAAAAAGTGATAACTTTCATGATTACTTTTGTATCTTTTAGTAATCTTACAATTCTATTCTTTCTCTCTCTCTCTCTCTCTCTCTCTGTCTCTGTCTCTCTCTCGCTCACACACGCACACAAACGATCACAGAAACGTGATATTACAAATTACTCCAAATTGAAGCCATTAAATGTGCTAAATTACTCGCAATATTCCTTGTAATAGAATTTTTTTTAAACTGTAAAAAAATATGCAGTGCTTTGGAGTAGCTGGAACAGACGGTGTGGTGAATTCTGAGGCAATAAGAAATAATTTCGTATCATTTCAAATATATTCTATTCAAATTAGTTCATTACTTTGATCAGAAACCAAAACAGATGTTCCCATTTACTCTATAATCTCTGGGATAATTCGGAATATACAAGACTAACTATGAAAGTAGTAATTTTACTGATTAATTCAAAAATTAATTTGGAAAAAATTACATTATTCAGTGAATTTTCCAGAACATGATTGTGCACTCTGATATATTATACGTCCATTTTCCAGATCATAAGAACATTTCAAATTGAAGAAAAGGACAAAGTCCACACATTTCGCTCCTAATTACCTAAATGAGCCTACTTCCTTTTAAATAAAAATAAAAATTAATGCAAAAGAATATTCATTTAAAATTTTCCTTATTTTTCCATGTAAACTTTTTTTAATTAGTTGTTGAAATCATATTTTGAGCAAATTATATACTTTTTAAAAAATAAAAAAAATTGAAACTAAAATCTTTATAGAAAAGAAATTATTTTGGGGTGAAATCCTTCTCTATCTCCTGAATATAAAAGTTTTTTATTTGTTTTTTGAACTGCTTGTAATAAACGAATGGATAAGAAGATGAATGGAAGTTACTAAACTGTTAACTAAACTATTACTATTTCTTACTATTCCTCACCTTTTGATTAATGCTCAGATATAATATTTTAAACAATTTTTTTTGCAAGTAAATTTAATAATCACGATAATATGAGTCGTAATTTAAAAATATTTTTTAGATTTTATCACAGTGAGTCCACAGATGACTAGGAAGTTGATATATAAACCAGTGGAAGCATTCTCCTCAAAACCTTCACATATATATTACAATAAAAATGTCGTCCACTTCAACCCGCTCAGAATTGTGAGTACTGGTCAATGCCGTCAGTGCCACGAATGACATGATTTTTATTTTTAGAATCCCACACGTATGTTCTAAGTTGTATTGTGAAGAAAACCGGGTTTCGGGTATTAATTGAGTAGCATTGGTGAATAATACTTGGGAAATATCCCTTTACGGTATGAATCTAGAGTTTGTGCTAAATCTAGTGAAGGATCTTTGGCGATTTTGATCTTAAGCGATTAAGCGCTAAACTTTGGGTGTTTGACAAGTGACGCATTTTAAATGTTTTTTCCCGACCTAATAAAATCAATACATATCATAGAACTACAATTGTAGCTGCAAGATCATATAACAAATTTCGTTTATTTAAATCTCTTCATTTTGAGTACTAGATCTATGTACCAAATTTCGGTCATTTAACTTTTTACGTTTTATAATTATTTTGTTCATTTGTACTCAAGCAGTCGGACAGACAAGCATCTGTGAATGGATTTTGTTCAAAATTTAACAGAAATCTAAAAATTTTCTGTAAAGACTGCATACCAAAATTCATCCATCTGTCCGTCTCAAGATGTATTTGAGTTATCTTGCTCACAATAGATAAATATAATCTCAAAAATGCAATTTTCGGATTCAGAGAGATCTGAAATGTGGACATTTGTCATAATCTAGAACTCGAATTTTTTGAAGATTATTTTACTTTCTCTTTGTATACTTCGTATCCGGAAAATTAAAAAATAATTCGAAGCTCAACATTGATGTATGTAGCAATTATCAGTTTTCAGAACTTTAAAAAGAAATTTCTTCGAGGTAAAAAAATTATATTGGCAGTATAATGAATGTAGAAAATGGTTACAAATGCAAGATTTTAAGCAATAAAATATAAGGAAAGAAAGATATAAAATTTTACATGATATGTTTCAAAGTGCCAGATGTCTTGTTAGTCACAGCCCTAGGAATATAATTTTACTGATCGTTGTAAATCGTCCCTTTCATTTTAAACTTGTTTGCTGCAATCTTTCAAGAATCGTTGCATACATTCTGCTTTAACATTCAAAAGTCACTGTAGACAAATGGTTTCATAAAAATAACTTGTCTAACAACTGCTTATAGAAAGAAAGGTATAAGTCCATAGATGTTATGAAAAGCAGTTGAATGAAAAGTTATATGTTGGTTTTCAATTTTTTTTAATCTTGATAGCTTTAAAATGTATAGCATATAAAATATTGATATACTTGGAACATATAAAATTTACTATTGTTTTTAATTGTTTTACATAATTCTTTACTAAATTATCTTTATATTAAAATTCAATTAGCAAACCATCATTCCTAATTAACTGAAAAAGTGATGTGTAGAATATATTATTTAAATCATTGATGGATATTGATGTTGTAAAATGTATGCTCATTAAACAATTTTTGCTCATTAAAACTGTCAATTTTAGACGCAATAAGTCCAACGAATGGTTGCTGTTTAACATTAATTACCTCTAAAATATATTATTGTTAAAAAATGCAAATAAAAACAGGTTCTTTTGGAGTTGCGAAGTACTATTAGTTACTTAACTAAATTTATTAAATTAATTATTATTAAAAAGGTTTAGAATTATGTGTTGCAATTCTGAGTATTATTTATTTCCAAAATAATAAAGGCAAATAATAAAACGGAGGAGATAGAATACATTTAAATGTCAAAATGCTTTGACATAATGGTATCCTTCATTCATTATCCTTCATGCTAAATAAATTTAATACTAATAATGTATCTTTAGCATTATATGCATTACATTTGTATAATGCATTAAATAAATTTAATTAATTAATTCATTAATTATAAATATTATCAATAATTATTAATTAAAATAATTAATAATTATTGTTAATTAATTAGTAATAATTAATACTTATTATTAATTAAATTTATTTATTTATTTAAATTAAAAATAAATTTATTTAATGAATTTTTTATTTATAAAACTAATAAAAAATGCTAATAAATGTAATACTTGATAAATCTAATGCTAAATAAATTTAAAATCACGTTGCATACTATTTAAAATCCCAGATTTTTACATTCACAGGATAGCAACAACACAAGTGAAGAAAAAAAAATTATATCAAGTCCTTATTGGAAGCATTCTTATAAAACTTCTCAAAATGTGTAAACAGTAAACCTTGAATTTTATAAGTAGCTATGCTCATATAAAGTTGATTATATGACAATAATAACTTGGAAAGACGATGACAATGTACTTCGTTGATATACAAGACCATTCATTTTATCAACTCATACGTGATAAGATTACAAAAATTGCCTTAAGATTTTATCCCTCATATCTGTCATAGTTCTTATAGGCAACCACTTTCGTATAAGATAAGAAGTGCAGCTGCTTGTACAGACTTTAATATTTTTGTATAGTTCCAACAGTTCTCCATTTAGAGCAATGCTCATTCTTGTCCTCGAGAAGAAGAATCATGAGCATTGAATGATCCCGACGTACTGTCATCTACCTACGCTTCGGTGTTCAGTTGACAGATAAAAAATTCACTTTATAGGTGAAAAGACATTGTTTCTGACATATAATTACAACGTCCTTTTTACATTTCTAGCAACTTTACGTCTTTTCAAAAAAGAAGACGTCCAAGTTCCTACTGATGATTTGGAGATAGAGTGGAGAAAGTTGAATTTATGGCATGGAAGGAAAATGCTCGGATTTGCGAGACAGAAAATAATAAAAAAAGAAATATCCTCATATTTATTGTTTCAAGTAGCAAAGTTATGCTTCCTGTTCATTTCATATTTTCTGGAACTTGATTAGGAAAATTGCAAAAGTATGTCTTTCTGTAATCGTTTTAAGAATCATGATATACAACATATATTTCGACAAATATTTTGCTAGTAATAATTTATGAATGTTAAAATAATTTCATGTTTATAAATATTATATATCATTCTTACAGAAAACAATATTATAATTTGTTACTTTCTGATTCATAAAAAATGAATAGAATTACTTCCAGAATTTGAAAATTAAGCTGATATTACGCTTAATTGAAGCGAAATTTTTGATTCGATGTAAAATGGTACGCTTTATGATATCTTTCTGAATATATTTTGTGTATCAAAATATTATCCGTTAATCGTAAAATAATTATACAAAAACATTAATACTTTTAGCAATTAATTTTTTTAAAAAAAGCAAAAAGACTTGAATATCACTTCTGGCTCTTAGCATGTTGATAAATACTGTGAAATATTTCCATTAGTTGACAAATGATTTCTTAAGTTAATCTTGTAAATTTTTCACTTCGAATTGCTTCTTTCTAATCATACTTAATTCTAATTATATTGCTATGTTTTAGCATTTTTTTATTCATTTAAAGAAATTACACTGTGACTTAGAGTATTAATATTTCACCAGTCGAAATTACTTGGAATTCCATTTCAAAATTTAAATATTGTTGAAACTCTATTTAGAATCAATCAAGATAAATTTTTATAATATTATGAGTTTATCAGTGATTTTGTAATTATTTATTCCAATGATCCCGATTTTTTTCTGCAGTTATTGAGTAAAAGATGCTTAAAGTTTATAGTAAAATATGATCAAATTCACTAATTTAATTTTCAATTTTTAGCATAAGAATTATTCAAAGTATTACATTCATTAAAAATTGACCTCGAGAGTTAGCCAAATTTCCATCCCTTTTTTTTTAAATGTGAGAGATCCTGTATTTCTTTTGTGTGTGTATAAGAATACTGTAATGTAGCAACTAAAAATCTAATTAATCAAAATTTTAATATCTATTAATTTTTGATATGTTATAAGAAATTTTGTTTATCTATCTATGTGTTTGTAAGCAATGACGAATTCGCAGAAGACAGTGATCTGGCTCACCGAATTTTTGAACTATAGAAAGATAATTCAAAAGCGTAATGAATTAGTTGAATAAAACTTGCCATATCTTTCGCACCAGAGTATTAAATCTGCATCATATTTAGATCAAACTCATCTATTGATTAATTTACTATTGATCGACCTATTTTTACGTACATAAATACAATAACACTACAGTGCAAAAAATTAGAAAATGAGTAAATATCTACAGTGGCTCCCAAAAGTGTTCGTACACCAACAAGAATCAATTAAAAACCTCATTATTTACCATTATATATTCTTATTTTTACATGAAACTTTTTCATAGCATATTTTTACAGTTCTTAATAATGCAGTGAAGAATATATTTTAATTACAATGCAAATTATTTTTTTAAAAATGACAATAAATAAAATTGCACAAAAATAGGACACAAAAGTGTTCATACACTTTAAAAAAACATCACTTAATATGAAATTTTCTAAATTTTTATAAATGTTTAGTATTTAGTAGGATATCCTTTATTCTTTATAACAGCTTTTAAACGTTTGGGCATAGATTTAACTAAACGGTCGGTTACTTCTGCACCGATCTTGTTCCATTCTTCGATCATTATTGCTTTCAGTTGAATTTTCGATTTAATGTCGTGACTTCTTATTCGCACCTCTAATATGTTCCAAATATGTTCTATAGGGTTTAAATCCGATGATTGAGCTGGTGTTTTAAGGGTTTGAGGGCAATGATAAAGGCAAAAAAGACGAACATTCATGGCCGTATGCTTAGGATCGTTGTCTTGGTAATACACAAAGTTGTTTAAAATGCCCAATTTTTGTGCTGACACTTTTAAATTATTATTGAGAATATTTATATAAACTCTATGATCCATTATACCATCAATGAATACTAAATTGCCTACTCCAGCCGCTGACATACACCCCTAAACCATGACACCTCCACCGCCATGTTTTACTGTTCCAACTAAATTCTTGGGATTAAGTTCTTCGGTTTTTTTTTTTTTTTGTTTTTTTTTCTACATACAATCATTCTCCCATCCGACCCAAAGATGTTATACTTACTTTCATCTGCAAATAAGACACGATTCCAATAGCTCTCTGGCTGGTTTATCATAGATTTGACAAATTTAAGCCTAGCAATTCTGTTCTTCTGACTTACAAAGAATTTTCTTCGTGCAGAGCAGCCATGTATACCAGCATTCCGAAGAATTCTACGAATAGTTTCACAGGAAATAGAAGTTCCATTTGATTCATTATATTGTGAAGTAAACTTTATTGCACTCAGACGTGGATTTTTTAGAAATTTACTCACAATATTTCTTTGACTTCTAGTTGACAGAATTTGAGGGCGACCGTTACGAGGCTTGTTTGCAATCCTTTTTCCCTCTCTGTAACGTTTTATTATGCTTTGCACCGTTGAATGAGGTAGATTAGTTATAGTTGCAATGCCTCTAATTGATTTTCCAGCTTTAAAATGAAATATAATTAATTTTCGTACGTCTAAACTCGTTTCTTTACGAATGCGCGTCATATCTAAGAATAAAGTAAATAGAATAAATAATTGTGATATTAAATACTGAAATCAAACGATTTTAGTGTATTTTTCAATTAGCAGAAAAATAAGCCGCAAAAGATATTTTTATGATGAATTTAAATAAATAATGTTTGGATGTACGAAGACTTTTGTGTTCTAATTTTGTGACATTTTTTATTTATTTATTTATTTAGAACAATACTACTTGAATTTTTATAAAAATATTTGTTCAGTTTTATTAAGAACTATTTAAAGATGCTAATTTAAAAAAAAAACTAATAAAATGCTTTATTAAGAAGTATAGAACACAATTTCTGCAAATTTCTTTAGTGTACGAACACTTTTGGGAGCCACTGTATAAAATTTTAAATTAAAAATTGTATCAGCTTAGATTAAGCAATTGAGAAAAAGTCTGAAATACATATTCAATTTCCAGCATTCTACAACGAAGCTAAAAAAAATGGGCACTATACGAAAATAAATTTAGGAGAAAATATTAACTCCGGAAAACGCTAAGAATTCTCTTCACCTAAGAATTCTAATTCTAAGAAAATGATTAGACATCAGTATTAAATTTAGAACATTAATATCCAAGTTGAAAGTCTTTCAAAAAATTTTCTTGGGATTGTGAACCATATTTCCGCGCATCTTTGTAGAATTAAGAAAAATATTACAGATCTTTTTTCCATTAAGGAAAAAAAGAAATTTATCTTTTAGAAGTTTTATTCGTAAAACCTCATTTGCGAAGAAAAAAAAAACCTACTTTTATTGCAATTGTTTGTTGTTCCTGCTATTGATATTGTAATAAAAAAATGTCTTGATGGATCATCTAGATCTCAACCAAATGTTATCAAAAAATGAAAAAAGGAAAAAGTAGATTACACATCTATTTATAAATTTTATACAAAACTAGAGAGTTTATCTAACAATCTTTTTTATTTTCATTTCCTCTCCGATTCTATTCATTTTCATCCTCTGTGTAGATTATAATTAATGTTTCAAGGTTGTAATGTGCACGTTGCATTTAGATTAGAGCACCATCCCAGAAGGATTCACCTTCGAAATATTCAAGCGTTATATTTACTCAGCATTTTTCAACATTTGCATGCAGGCCGCTGTCCAGTCCATTGCGTAAGTTCTAGAAAGAATTTCGTTGCTGGCGACTTTTTTTTTTTTTTTTGTCATTTTCAACGTAATTTTGAAAAAAAACAGAGGTTTTATCAATGCTCAAATTAGTAATACTGAATGATCAATTTGAACAGTCATTCAATTGACAGAAATACTCATTTGTAAAAATAGTGCTCTTATTTCCAATTAAATCTCTACTACCTGTGTGATTCTTCAATGAAATTTAGATGCAGTACGAATTTTTAGGAAAGAAATAATGAAAATAGAAATATTTTTCCGATAAAAAAGGATTATTTAATGTCTTTAATTAAAACAAACATGCTAAATCTGCTTTTAGAATTTATATAGATAATGAAAATAAAATCTGTCAGTTACGCAGTTCGGTATAGAGGTTATGAGTTTATACACCGAAGTGTTTATTTCCTGGGCCATGAGTTAAGTAATAAAGGAGAAGAATATATAATATATAAATAAGTTTGAATTGTTGAAATTGTTTATAAAATCCAAATGACTAATTATATCTTTCAATATCCTAATCATTGCCTACACAGGTGAGAAAATTGAATCGAATCGTTAAGGGAAAGCAGATAGAACCATTTTGTTACTTTTCAACTTTAAAACAAGCGTATTGACGGAAGGTTGACTTTAGTTGATTTTTCTTATTTTGTCAGAACTTTGCTTTTTTTTCCGTAGAGAGAATTTTATGGAAATAGAAAACAAAAGTAAACAATTTGAATAAGAATGTCTAACCTTTTGAAATAATGTTTAAAGAAAAATTTATTCCCTAGTACATTCCTTGAAACATTTAAAAAACAAAGTGGCAAAAATTATGATTTTTCGTTAAATTATACGAGTAGTATCCGGCTAGAAATTCGGACACCCATTATGATCTCTTGTAATTTTAACATATATTATCTTATTTTGAATATATTTATTTTATCTTATTTTGAAATCATGAAGAATATTTCATAGATGAAAATTATCGGAAAAAAAATATCCATCTTAAATTTGATTTTAAGCTTCGGTATGTCGTTCATTTTTCTTTTTCATGATTTATGAATGGATATGGAATCTGTATTTAAATACATCTTTATTTAATCAATGATATAGAACTTTATACTTATTTAATGCTGCATCGAATATTGATATATATAAATTAAAATTATAAATTATAATTAAAAATATAATAACTGAAAGATTAATTTTTAAAAAAAGATTTAAAAGAACAGAGTGCAAAAACATTTTCTTTTGTACACCAATTAAAGCAAACATCCTACTTTAAAAGCATTTCATTACAATATTTCTTAACAATTAATATTTCATATTATGTTAACGTATCATAAAAAAGTGCAGTATGCTAATACAATATAATATAGTTATTGTTAAGAAACATTATAAAGAAAGGTTTTTAATGTAGAATATTTGCTTTAATAATATGATATAGATATGATGAAGGGAATTTTATAATGTAGAAACAATAAAGGGCAAGATGTTATGAAAGGATGATTTAGATATAATGAAGGGAAAGTGTTATTTTTAACCATATCTATATATAGATAAAGTGTTATGAAAATGCGACATGCATATCTGTAATTTAAGGTTATTCCATTCAAGAAACAATTCATTTGTAAATGTTGTCCAACCAAAGTTAGATAAAATTTCATCTCATGACTGTAACAAATGACCTTGCACAGATAGCATACATTTGTTTGATTTATGCGTTTTCAATTATACAATGCCACAAAACGTGCCAGAATATTAGACTAAATAATTATACGATATTTGAAAGTTTAAGATAATTTTAGTATGAATGGATTTAAGTCTTTGATATCTGCTTATCGAATAAAGTAGAAGCTATATGCTTTTAGAATACCATTTGAATATATGAATTTCAGATAACATTAATACAATTTGACAATGCGACTTGCATTTTGAGTTTATTTTAGCTGCAAAAAAAGAATCAAAGTTTCATAATTTTAATTAAAATCATTAAACTTCCATATACCATCCTAAAATGGAACAATTTTATTTGAATCAACAATAATATTTCAAATAAACTTTTGTTTTTCTTTTATGTGAATACTAATTATACATATTAAGAAATTCTCCTAGTGTTTTTTTCTGCTACACTCAGATAATGAAATCAGTTAAATTTCAACAATGTTTTTCATGTTTAGCTTGCATAATATTCAACTTATGAATGCTAATAAGGAATCTCCAATACCGAGGAAATTTTTGGTATATACTAAATGATAAAATCTTTTAGCCATTACAAGAAATTTGGCGTATAATTTTGTGTTAAAATGAATATAATTAATTTCTGTTCGTTGTAGAGTTTTATGAACGCCTTTGAAGTAGCGATAGACATAAGAATATAGATGAATTCTACATGTTCATCAGTGTAAGATAGTGGGAGGGGGTAAGACAAATCAAGCGCTAAGATGTGACAGCGTCTATACTAAAGCAATAATTTTTCAGTATTGCTCTCAGTGCTTTTATGATTGCTTAGACGCTACAGCAAAGTTTTCTTCTGTAATCTTTTATGCAGTAATTGATTAATCATATTGATATTTTTTAAAACAAACTTTTAGCACCACGGCAGAAGAAATTTTGAGTCTATAATGAATATTTTGCAAGAATAACTTCCTTTGTTCTTAGCTCAAATGAGAATATTGAAATAAGCAGTAATATAATATAAACAGTAATAACAGATAAAGTTCTGAAAGTTTAAATTCAGTTTCATTACTATTCAACTACATTTGCATTTCGAAATGCTATTACAGCTAAATTTTTTTGTACGGTACTTTTGTATGCGATTTGTTTACACAGTATATGTTGTCATTATAATTAAATTATAATAATGTTCTATTAGTGTACACATGTCCTTGACACAATGTATATAGTATATTGCATCAGCCAATTCCAATATGTACATATATATTACACCAGGTAATAATCTCAGTTAATTACAAACCTATGAAATAAGTACATACACATCCTTTGACAATTAAGGATTCATTTTTAGTGCGATTAACGGTAAATATTTTTTCTAATTAGATATAATCTTTATGATTTATATTTTAATTTTAGACATAAGTACTCTATTAAAATAAATACTTGTAGCCAAAAAAAAACGGAAACAACGACGATTGTATAAGAAACTAAAATTATGATTTTAAATCGATTAATAGATGATTACGGATCCGCAATTGTTGGTAACAATTTTAATTTAGGTGAGTTCACTCTAAGAGCTTTACAAGAAAGTGCAAGAAAAATAAACGAACGAAACGGAAAAAAACTTCATATTCAAGAAATATTGTACATTTTCAGGCAACAAAAGTGATTTTTAATAAGTTCGTCTCAAGAAGATGCGCGTTTTGAGCTGCGATGAGTCATATTTGTAGAAATAATATTTATACGAGCAGCATTTTGAAAACTTCTCAAAGTTTAAAATGAGAATTTAAATATTTTTAAACTGTTTCTATGTAAAATTTAATTATTTATTTTGTTTGCAAAGCATTTTCTTGCTATTTCGCAAATCTTGTATATTTTAAATCTTTGAGATATATGTTTAAAACTTTATATATATGTTTTTTTCCAACACATTAAAAAGAGTAAATATTTTATGCAGCCTTCTAAAAAGTTTTTCTTTAATATGTTATAAAAAATTAATTGTTATAGCTATTTATGATATTTTTCACTATTTTTTTTGTGCGGTTTCTTTTATGCATTCCCTATCTACCTCATAAAACTCCATAGTGCCAGAAGATAAGACGCTTGATACATGGGATGGAAAGTAGGGGGGAAGTAAAGAATTCCTAATCATTACTTATTAAAAAAAGATGAATGTCTATTCATTTGTGTGGGTTAGCGTTCTACAAGCAAACCCGTTTGATTTAGAGCGGAAATATTGCACGTCGGGGCGACTTTAAAAAATTTTTAATTGATTAAAAATTAAACAAAATTTGGAGTTTTTCCAAGATAACATCAAATATTACTGTACAAAAATGATCTTTACATCATCTTAAAATTCAAAACATTATTTTTTCAATTATGCCAATTTTGTAACATATAACTTAAATTTCTATTTTTTTATTAATTTTTAAAAAATATTTTAAGCATATTTTCTAAAAATTTATTTCATAGAAAATCAAAATAAAATTAACCTGCGCGAGCAAATTATGCATGCATGGGAACACTTAGTTTTTATCCACGTGCTAACATAACGTTGAGACTAGCCGAAATTAAAAGATTAAGTTACTGCAAACACATTAAAAATATTGTAGTTTTCAATTCGTGCTTGTAAGAATTGATATAAACATAAAATACGATATTTACTAGAAATATAAGTGTAAGAAAACATTTCTGATAACTCTTAAAATATATAATTAATTATATTTATATAATTAATTCAGTTATTCTGTAGTATATAAGGCAAACACGTTTCATATATCTGTGCAAAATATCCTCCTTTCTAATCCTCCTGTGCAATATTTAATTTTTAAATAGTGAGTACAGGCATATCAAGTAGGAAAAAATAGTCTTAATGAATTTAAGAAATACTATTTTATGCAGTTTGTGTCAATGAATGCTCTAATAAATTACGAATTTTATGTTTTTTTTTACAATCTTTTCGTCTTATAATTCTTGAGATATTACCATTTTAAATAAAAATTCTAGTTCAATCAATTGCTACTAAAATTGGATGGATTATGAAAAGTTGAATATTGCTATCTCATAAAAACGAAATATGAATGTTACGATCTTAAATCACTTCGTTGATCGTCTCAAAGAAGATGCAAGAATCGACTTCCGGATCTTCTCCTAAAGGCTGATTAGCTTTAAAATTATGAAATCATTGAATATCCTTAAACGAATGCTGTATTCAAAACATCATAACTCGGTCCAATTTGGTAACAGATGATAGAATTTTTTTTAATTTAGAGTGTCAAGAATATTTCGATGAATATGATTTCTTAGAACTGAAGAGGTAAATAAAATTTAGATTTCATAATTTTTTAGAAATATATCTAGTGACTAAAACAAAATAAGCCATTATTATTTACGACATTTAATCCTTTTGAAAGTAAAACAAGAAAGAGAAAAATATGGTGAGTCAGAGAAATTTGAAATTTCTTTGAGATACTAAATACGTTTAAAAATTATTCATTAATGCACATTAAAACTTCAGTGTGGAACTATTCAGTTTTCTGCACCAATATCTTTTTAAAAACATGTTTGATTTTAGTAAAAAATTCGGAATTAGAATAAAAAAATATAATTCAAATTTCTTTAATATTGAAGAGATGAAAATTGCACAAACATTGAATCTCTAAAAAAACAATCTTTTATTGATCATCATCATAGTCTCCTAGCCTACATTCTAAATTTCCAGCACATTGATTTTCCAGCACAAGATATTAGATCAGCTAACTTTTATATATTTATTTATTTATGGTTATTGCGCTGAATTTATTTTCCCATGCCTTCGGTTGTTTAATTTTGTTCTGTTTACAAGTTTTACCTGAAAAGACCTCCAAACAAAGAAAGGTATTTTATGTCAACTTGCATTTCGACTACCGTAGCAACACGAAAAATTGTAGCTATTTCTGAAATGCAGTAATTAGGTCGTAATGCTTTAATTACCTTTATTTTTTAAGGGGCGTGCATTGTCCTATACGAAAATGCATCCTGTGAAAAAGTTTCAAAAATTGACATTATTGCCCGTCATTCCAATTCATGTTTGTGTTCCCTTACAACTCATTAGAAGAAGACCTCATTTTGTATCCATCAATCAATTTTCTAAGTGATGGTACCTCGAATGTGTCTCAGTACACAATACATGGATTTTTTTTATGTGACCCAATATGCAATAGCGATATTTTTTTTTCTGATCTTTAATTCATTTCCTGGACTTTGGCATACAAAATTACGGACAAAGAGTTAAGTAATTTAGTTTAACTCATTAAAACATTTAATAATTTTTAACTGTTATCTACTGGAATATATTGAGCCTCATTTATAGAAAATTTCTCTTTCATAAAAATTTTAAACAGTTTGACTAAGTCACTGTATGTTCAAATGAGCTATAGTTTTAATTGCATATTTTTTCAAAGATATCCGCATAAAGCAGCATGATGAATGGAACCGGTCATATACTTGCCATTCATTCATTACCACTCGATATCTCATCAATGAAATCGTAGTACTCTATGTTTTATCTTATATTATTTTAGGTCAGTCATTCACGCATCTATCTTCAGATTTTACAAATATATTCTTATTTTAAATTTAGAGGCCTTCTACTCCTACATATATAATCGCAACCAGATATGGTTCAGCCTCACCAAAAATCATCATTAAAACAAAAATCGAAAGCTGGATTTCATGATAAATATTTAAGTTTTCAAGGACCTGCTCAATTTCCTCCTATATCACCCAATATGACACCGGTTAGTGTTTTCTTAAGTTCTTCTGAATACAATACGTTTCTTGTAGCTTCCTAAGGATTCAAATACCTGAATCGCGTGTGTGTAGGTATTCAATTTGACAAATAATTAATGCAAATGTTCTATTCATTAATGAATAATTAATGCATTATATGATAATATTTAAGGTAAATGCAAATTAATAAGGGAATGAAATTTAATAAAAATGGACAAATGCATTATTATGCAAATACTGCCCTTTTTAATAATTTTTTGTGATATATTGTTGATCAAAAAGGCATCAAAGAGTTTTCTCATACGCAAGTGTGAGGCATGGAAGGACAGTCTAAATCAATATATCTGCCTTTTAATGTCTTTGATGGAAATGAAACTTTCTGTGCTTCATTCTGCTTAATAACTTTTTTTTTACTATGGTGCCCGAGTGAAAATGTAATTTATTTATTCTCAACATTTACAGATATGAAAGTTTTTTTCACACATTTGAGTACCATATTTGATGATAATTAGAATTTGGAAGTAAATGTACAGTTTCAATTATTAAGGAAATAAACGTTTGCTCTACCTTCGAAATTATGCGGTATTGTAATTTCACTTTTTCATTCGTTCTATAAACCGTGAATTCTTTAACTTTCAACAATGGAAGAAATAAAAAAAAATATTTGATGAAACAGTGAAAACTATTTTGGTTTCATCCACAATAATTGTTTTGAAATAAAAATAATTTTGACGTTAATTAAATCCAGATTAATTCCAGATTGGTCCATGCAGTTGACTCTATTAGTATTATGGGAATGCATAGTGGGTTTTAGCAATTACTTCGAAATTCTAATTAAATTTGATTATGTAACTTAAAGTAATTCTTGCTTAATCGTCTTGCCTAATCGATTCTATCCTCAAGGCCATTCTAATACTTTGAAATTTTATAACCTATCCATCAAGCTAAACAAAAAGTAGTTTTGATGTTATGCAAGTTTATCTAGCCTGCCGTCTCTCAATCATGCTGTATTTCATGAAATAATGCATACTCTGACGAAGCAATACTTAAGAAAATCAAGCAAAAGACCCTCCCTTCAAAATAGTCTATACTTTAGTAATGATCTCATTATGATTTGAATTTTTAAAAAATAAAAAAATAAAGGAATTAATCAAAATGTTACTGTTTTATTGTGAAAAAAGCCTTACTGACCGCAAAAATGCTAAAGGGAAAGAAAAAGAAAAATGTCTCTACATAGTTTTGTTTTTGGAACTTGCAGTAAGCCACGAACAAAATTATACTTACTTGATAAAACGCTTTACGAAAAAAAGTATTTAATTCAGAATTCTACATCCATCGCAAAATTAGAATTATCGCATATTTCTTTTATTTGGATCATTAGAATTGCTTTTGTATTCGTGCAAAAAAAGATAGGACCGAAAAAGAGAAAGCGCTATTTTTCGAAAAAAGATAACTCTTAAATTTCTAAATGCTATATATACATTATTATTATAATTATTTTATTTTTAGACCAAAGTAATTGGAAAATGTTTAAGCTATCATTTGTAATGGAAGTAACCTAAAAAAGGGCAAGTTTTTTTTTCTAACATATGATAACAGGATAAGTATGATTTCTTGAAAGATTTCTCAAAACAACGATAATCAGCATTTTTGCTGTACTTGAGAGAGAAAAATCTTTGTAAATAATCTTATAAAATATTAGAAATTTATGTGTAAGAAAGCTTTTAACCTGCAATTTAAATGTTAAAGCATTTCATGTTGTAACATTTCCTCTGTGCATGATGCAAACTCCTCAATTCTCAATCCAATTAGTACAATCCTAGCGATTCCATGTTCGGGGACGAAAATAAAAGAAAAAAAGGTTCTATTGGTGTAATGATTTTTCGCTATACCTATCGGCTGTACTCTTTCAACAGCAAAGCTATATCACGAATTTCACTTACAAAAAGAGCTGAAAATAAGAAATAAATAATCAAGGTTTCTTTACAAGAAAATATAATCATATGGCATGAATGCGGATAAAACTTGCCATCACAAAGTTCATAGCCTTCAACAGAGAACCGAATTCAGGAACTTACATATATGAGTCAGTTATAGAAACTGCAACATCATCCGAGCTGCTTGGTTAAATAAAAAGAATAAATCTTATGATAATTTTTAAATTAATATAACTGTCCATATAATTCTAATAAAAAAATGGAAAAAAACCTGTAATCAATATACAAGATCCCAAAATATTTAAATGAAAATTTCTCTACTAGAACTTTGAGTTAATAATGAAAAATAGCCTCATAAAATGTGAAAATACGCCTTGTGTTCAATTTGATAAATGATCCGAATAGTTTGTAAATAATTGAAAAGTTCATCTACGTACTAAGTTCTGGTCATGAGTGAAATTATGGGTTTACATATGGTAGCGTCACATTTTTTAGAAGAATTATCTACTCTTCGTATTTTATTTAAGATTAGGTTGCCATATTTAAGTGAAATACATTAATCAAATGCCATCACTGACATAATTTAATTTGTTAAACGTTTCATGTGCAAAACATTTCGCTATAGAAATTACAAGATTATTGGTTCAAAAACAACCGTCGAAGCATTTCTGGTTTAGTAAATAATATGTAAAAAGCCATGGTTAAAAACAAATATATCAAGATCATATGATAACTAGTAAATTAATTAATAAAAAGCTCCAACTTTTTAATAGTAACAATGCGATAAAGGCTACGATAAAAGAAAAAAACTGAGGATAGCATCATAATCACGAATCACCAACAGTTCTCGAGTTGTCCTTGAAATTCATATATTTATAAAAGCTTGCTCCTTAGCACACAATTGAAAATAAAAAGTTTTATGACTAGAGCAGATGAAACTATTAGATATTGAAATACCTTACTGAGAAAAACGTGAAAAGTATATGGAATAAAAGATCAGAAAACCATGGTTACACAGTTCAGCTGGGAAGACTAATTACATATCGCTCGAACATAGCAAGAATGCTTGGCAACATTTCACATTAAAAAGCGCAAAATGGTCAAGATCAAGACCTGCTATGACTGTTAATATAGATTGTGACAGTACCCAACGTAAAGAAGTAGCGATATCCATGCGCGTGCTAGAAATTTTGAATGTTCCTTATCAAAGCCTGTTGATTCTCGTGAACATTTTTTGCCCGATTGTGTCATGTCCATCCTTTCAACAGATCTGGCATTGTGATTACGTCCATTCTTTTCTCGTAGAAATTCAGATATCTTTATGATTAAATGGGCAGATTGGGGAAATGAAGTGTTGAATTTCACAGTAACTCATATCCCTATCTCTGAATATTTTTCTCATATATCAGATGGTGATGGTCTCCTTGAAAATCAGGCTGTATCCCATATTCTTCTTGGAATTTATTCACTTCAAACAGACAGTTTTTTTAAGAACGAAAACACATTTACGCAATTTGTAGATTGTTTTTATATTTGGAGAAAATAAAGGTGATTAATAATAATTTTTCCTCCGTTTTATGAAATGATATGAAAAATACACATGCGTTTTATGCTAGAATACGTTTTTCAAAAATTACGTTTCTGTATAACTTTTCATTCAATTTTTAATCGGTTCTTGGTTTAAACAAAATACTAAAATCTGCTTGCGCACATATGAGCAATTGTGCCATGTCATATCTGTCATAATTTAAAATTCTTCTCATGACCACGAAATTTTGAAAGAATTAAATTAATTTTTGCATCTCGTCAAAGAATCAAGTACCTAATAATATTATCTGAACAATATGTTTTTATTGGTAGATAATAATCATATTGTCTGAGTTATATTATATCCATAAACTGCATGTAATCTGGAAATTGACTATTAAAATTAAAAGCAACAATTCTTTGAGAATAGGCATAAAAGAATGATAATTAAATTTACATAAATTTTTCTTAACATTTCTTTTAAAGAATTGTCTACTTCTGGAATATTATCAATAATATGTTATTATCTTTTAATTTTTTGGTTTTTTTACCGAATATTTAATCCGAAACTTTATAGCATGAATATATTTTAGGTTAGGTTTTATTATACATCTTGTTTTCATCTGGTTCGAGAGAATGCATCTAAAATTGTAATGTTTAAGAGATGTAAGAAAACCTGACTCAAGTACTTAATCCTTACGAATATTTGCTGATAGCTTTCATTATTTTGAAATCACGTATGTTGTCGCTAGGCATAATCATTTTCACAAAGAAACTCTTTCATATTTCTCTCAATTTTGATAATCAGAGTGAACTCTTACACGCATTATTTCTTATTGATAAATATTCATTAGCTTAAGATTGATAACCTCTGTTGATTTTTTTCAATTTTAATGCCGTCTCACTAATAACATCCGTTAATGTTTTAAAGGTTATTTTATGAAATACAAAAATAAATCTGTTTTGTTTTTTTTTACCATAGATCAAACTAGCGTACTTGAATGCATAAAATACCGGGATTTACACACGTTCCAGATATGTATCTCTAAAAAAATAAAGTACTGATCAAGAATTATATGGAGCCAGTTCATGTTTACGTGATAGTCATGAAATGAATCATGATAATTGTGAAAAAAAAGAAACCACTTTGTATCTTGTAGAATGAAAAAAATAGATTTAAAATGAATGTAGAATAAAAAAAAGATGTAATATGAAAAAAAAATCATAGCTCTGCATAATTCGTTGTCAGGCAACATGAAAAGTTTCATTTATTGCAAGAAGGGATTCAGTTGGAAGAGAAAAGCTCTAGAGTTTCTTTCAATAGATATAATTACCTCTGAAAAAATCGTAGTAAGTCCTCTAAACAAAACAAAAAAACTCTGGTAAAAAGAAAGGCATAACTCATCCTTTAAAGTTCATAGATAACTCTTAATTTTGCGAAACGTTTAACAGGATAATTGATATTATGATTCAAAACATATAGCTAATTGGGATGATAAAATTAAAAAATATATATATTAAAGGGTATCAGTAATTCATTCAAAATAACTATTAGCAAAATCACAGAGATAAAATGAGCTTACATTTTGAAGCAATTCTTTAAAGAGTAAGTTGCTTATGTTACTACAAGCCAAATTTGGTGAATTCTGGTTCTTCGTGGATATTGGTTATATTTAATCCCGTTTTAACGCCCAAAATTGTAAAGTGTGAAAAGTCATGTTATTTTAATTGTCCTTCAAATGTTGTGTGCAACTGCTTCTGTAAATTAGAAACTAGAATAAAGAATAAAGTTATTTTTATAGTGACCCTTTAAAAAAGATTCAGAGAATGGTATAACTTTTCGAATTGTGAGAAGAGAATTGTGAAGAAGTGAATTGAACTTCATTCCGCTGTGGAATCACTTAATGTTCAAGTAAACTCATCAAATGGAACTACACATTAATTTAATGATCTAAATTATTGTGCATTTTGTGCACAGCATAAGAAAACGCTCTGTTAAATTTTAGTTGAAATGATCCTCAACATTTTTCTAACAACTGTAATGTCTCTTGAATTGAAGATTTGTACAAAAAGAAAAAAAAATTGGTATTGAGATTTTCTGAGATTTTCTTGTTTTTTTAAATTACAGGATCTTTAGAAAATTATTTTAATGCGATCTTGGTCCTCTGCATTCTTAGAAACATATATTTACAATTTATCTATCAGATGCGAGAAAAATATGTAGAACCAGTGTAATATTAATAGAAATGAAGGATACGGGAGGAATACGTATAATAACAAAATTCAACCAACGTCCAATTTTAATAACATTTTAAAACTTCGTTATCATAAAAACTTCTAACACAAATTCTGTTACTAAGCTAAAAAGTTTGCGTAAGGACCTCTACATACTGAATCTTTAAATATTGCACTCCTAATTTCTAACATCCAAAATTTGTATGTCTTCTAATTAATTTATATATTTTTCGCTTTATATACACCACGAATCCTTTTGAGTGAGTTCAATATTAAATATAAACACTTTCTCCTTAATCACTACAACACTAACAGTAAATGTTAACAAATATTTTACGCAATTTCAAGGTATTAAAAGTATGATAACGAAAGTGATTGCTAAATTCTAAGAAAACTTCCGAGATGTAGGAGAGGTTCATGATTTATTTGATAATTTACAAAATTTTAATTTCATCTAAAACATCAGCAAAAAAATTTAAAAATTGCAATTTTACAATGTCTTTTTATGAAAAAAAAAAAGATGATCAGAAATAATTTTTTTGCCTTCAATTATGCTACATATCTGAAATGATTAGCTTATTATTATTGAAATAATCAAACTTTTAATAAATTTTTCAAAATTTTTATTAAAATATTTTGGCACTTTTACTAGCATTAAACTAATGATTTTAGAACTGCGTCATATGTTTCGTTTATGAACGATATCTTCCAAAATTTTACATATCTAGTAGACTGAAAATTAAATGATGATATATAGAGATATAAAAGAAGTAAAGTATTTAATTCGTCTATTATTTTTTTTCTGTTACTTTAATTTATGTATTTCACCTCGAGGAAAGGTATAAAAAAAGGAATCTAGTTTGTTCACTTTTCTTTCTGAAATTTAAAATGTAAATGAGCGTTTTTTTTCCCCATGAATACTTGGTAATTTCTAGGGGAGAAAAATGGAACTAAACATTCTTTGCATGTAATTCACAATTCATGATCACATAAAGATATGGTGTTGAATAGTGAATTACATGAAAAGAGAACATAAACATGTTTGAATTTTAAGAAAAAAACGATACACATACTTTTAAAATTGCTGCAGTACATGAAGTATCAAGATATGAATAGATAAATACTTAGATTTATAGCTTCATGTCATATTATAATCTGAGTTTTTATAACATTAGTAAAAATTTCAAAAATATTTTCTTAAAAGTTTTCACACGCAATGCATTGAGGATTTAACAAGCAAGATCTTGCTCTGATTTTATAATGAATTATCATGCTATAAAAAAGTTGTGTAATAATTAAAATATATAAATTTAAGATTTACAATTGTATTTAATTGCTTCCTACATCTATTTATTTTTGACGAAATCATAGAAAGAAGATTCAAAATTTTATTGACACCAAACTTTAAAAAA
The DNA here is from genome assembly GCA_026543865.1 of Argiope aurantia. Classification (NCBI taxonomy): domain Eukaryota; kingdom Metazoa; phylum Arthropoda; class Arachnida; order Araneae; family Araneidae; genus Argiope; species Argiope aurantia. The sequence goes on along the minus strand of JAPMOR010124037.1, from coordinate 165,857 downwards.
AAATTGAGCAAATCGTCTATCTGGAAGAAATATCTGCGAAAAAAGAAAGAATTTATGAAAAAAGTTCTGACTTAAAATGTAAACGTTATATGAAAGTAAAGTCAATAAAATCCCCAAATTACTGTGAGTGTAAATCTTTCGATAATAAAGAAAATCATAAATAAAAAATCATAAATATGAGGAAATACTTTTCGAGGGTTTAAAAAAAAAACGAGAGATGTTTAGATGTGGTCAGAAATTTTCCCATGACCATCTCATCCACAAGCCACAAAGCTATCAATTGTATTTCAGTGCCAAAGTCCTACATTGAATCTCAATGTCTCATAGTATTTATCATGTGGGAGTGGATGCCAAAACAGGCATTTATCTATAGTTTCGTACATGACAATTATACGGCCCGCTGGCAATCTTGATCCCACACCGGGGGAAGAAAAAAAAAAGAAATCGGCTTCTGTTCGAACTCTTGGATAAGGTCAGTGAAAGGCTTCCCACCTTTCGAATCTGGGAACGAGGAAGAAGTTCTTTAGGTGTGGGATCTCCACCCCTCCCCTTCCCACCGGTATTTTTATCGTCTGAGAACTTGAAGTAAGTGAGAACAAGATGGTTGAGGGAGGAAAAAGATTATTTGACCTTTCAAGCAGTGCGAGAAATCTAATTCTTAACAATTTTTTTGTTGTAAACTACAAAATTAGATGGGAAATTATTGATTGACAGGATTTAAATTTAAACCAAGTTATATGAGGTGTGTAGAAAAGTAATTTTTTATTCTGTTTTAAATATGAGCGATATGAGATGTTTTGCTCTGTAATGATCAGTTATTCTAAATGGCTGTTGAACTTTGTTTCGTATTCTATGCATCATGATTTTTTTTTCAAATAAATTATTCAAACTTAAAATAAACGATCATTTCAATCAGTTCCATCTCGATTTTGTTCAAACAAAATGTCACTCATATTACTTATTGTTTATTTATTTTTTTTTAAAAAAAAGGGAGGTATTATTGTTTTACCATCTTCTTTTCATTTAATCATCAAGTTTTGTCCGCCTTCATTTAAACCCTTTTTTTAGTAGTGTTTTAGATAAAATATATATATATATAAATTTAGCACAATTATATTATATTAGCAGACTAAAAAAATTTACTTCAGTTCAGCCAAAGACCATTTAAAATATGGTAATATCATATAACCAACTAAATATTTTTTATGTTACTTTTTATTGAAATAAAAATTGTATAAAGCTATAAAAGAATAATATTGATGAATTTTCTACTTCAATTTGAGTTATTAAGAGACATTATTCCTTAAAAGATATACAAACAACATAAAGATATTCTAACAACAGTTTTACTTAATTTCACAGTTTCCTTCATTTAATCGGCATTCTGCCGATCCTATACCATCCCTGTTTACTATACCAGCACGGCTTAGTAAGCATTAATGCTTTTGACACAGAACAACACAATTTGCGTCCAATAATTATTTTTCTATCAGCTTTTTTTACAGCTTTTTCTGATTATTGCTCTATGATCTTTGATTTCGCTATTGTTCTATACACTTTCTTAGAGAAAAAAATATTGTGTGTAAATAACAACAACAAAAACAGAAAAGAAAAGAAAAATTGCATTGTCAGGATACACTTACATTTTGCTAGAATCAGTAAAAACATATAAATGGATATATAGAGAATTTTTCGAATATATTTGAGTTTTAGTATAATACGCGTAATTGAAAACTATAAAAAATAATAAAAACTAAAATTATCGAACAAAAATATAACAACTTTCCTTTTATACAGTATTCAATCAATACACTTTTCACTTACCACGGAATAAAAATTATTACATTTGTAAAATGACGCAGCAATAAGATCTTGACGAATCTATACTATGGAGCTCTGACTTACTTCCTAGACGCGATTTAATTGTAATATGAAACTAATTAATTGTATTAGAGGATTTAATGTACATTACAATTTATTATCAAGTTCCCAATAATTGTCTTGAAATCAATTCTCGTAAACAAGACTTATCCAAATTTTATAAAATGTAAATTCTTTCGTTGAAATTTGGTTTAAGATAAAATTGTACTTATAAATTCTCTTGGATAACATTTATTTTTCTAATTTATTAATCTATCTTTTGTTTAAAGTTAAAATCTATCAAATCATAAAATTATTCTACAAAAAGGAACAAAAAATTGCGTGTAATTTTTCATGGTGAATGTATTAAAAATACCGCGAAACATTGCTAAACACATTAATAACAAAGACGCCTAATTAAAGTTTTATATCTTTTTTGATTAATAATAAAGAAATATTATTTTGTATGATTTGAGAGTATTTTCGCAAAAAGAAAAAAATTATAGAAAGAATTTTGACAGAAAGGAAATTTAGAAAACTGTGAAAAAAACAGTAATAATTTCGTATGAATCGAAAATAATAAAAAAAAAGAATGAAAAATCTATTTAATTTTAAAATCAAAAAACAAAAACTTCAGTTCTTATATATTTTTTAAACTTTTAATTGAGATCCCAGGCTTGATATAGCTATTTTCGTATACTAATCTTCGTATACTTGAATGTGAAGTATACAGAGTGAAAATATTATTTTCATCAAAAATTCCAAGGTTTTCACACATTTCCTTATTTCACAGTTTCACTTGTCCGAAAAATATATTTTTTGGAATAATGACTGTTCTCTATTTGTTACTTTATTTATCTGTCTGAAAAAACGATAATTTAAAAATCATTAAAATCAGTCGGGTGAAATTCAGTATTGAGTCTTAACATCAAATTTGTAAACTTCTAACAAATTTTAAATGAAATCCATTCGAAGGAAGTTTGTCTGAGAGTAAATGAGCGCGATAACTGAAAAGCTTAATGATTAAAATAAATAAAATTTAGTACAAAGTTTAACATTTATAGATCCTTATCAAATTTTGAGCCAAAAACGTCCAAGGGCTCACAATCTAGCGGTTTGTGCAATTGCATGCTAGTAAGCGCGATAATCGAAAATACAATGATTTTGATAAATAAAATGTGCTGTGTGATTTTTCCCTTTTTGCAAAATTTGTAGTTTGATTCCAAACTTAGATTCAAATGAACTTAAAGAAGACGTCTAAAAGTGCATATCCATGTTTTATTTCAATTTCTAAGAAACATTAAACGCTCTTATTCGAGACTGAAAGTAAAAATTGCGTCTTCGTGACATTCACGTTCTTGAACAAAATCCACATTTTTTTTTTTTTTTCGGGAGAGAAGGAGGAGTATTAAACAGTATACGAAAAAGTTTAGAGGAGAACATTCCCAATGGTTTTAATATTAAATTTTCTTAGTGGTGGAGTAAATTTAATTATTTATTACTCCGCCATTTTTTCTGTGGAATCCTAATTAAAACATTAGATTTTTCTCAAACATCAATTTTTATCAAAAAGTTGCATCCCCCCCCGTAAACTTACTAACACTAAACTCTTTCTAATTCCTTATACTCAGGGAAAAGGAGATAACATCATTATTAGATAGTGTGTGAGAAAGTTTCTGATGATCATTTCTCGCTATTTGTAATTCACAATGTCCATTTACATAAAAAAAAAAAGTTGGTACACACCCGTAATGCTGCTTCGATTTGATGCACTCGCTCCCTTCTTCAAAGTACTGAAGCAATCATAAATGAAATTTCAGAAACTTCATATTTTTTGAAACTTTATCTTATTTTTGTATGTTTAGGGTTAAATTGAAGATATTTTAATCATTGGTTTAATTTTAATTTCAATCCGCTTAATTAATTACGTAAATGTGTCTTCCATTAGCAATCTAATCTGGAAAAAATAATAACACCATTTTAAAGTGGCAAAATAAAAGCTAGAAGAGGATGGTGAAATCGCAATCCCCTTCTATAATACAATGTACCACGCCTTAACACTAGAACTCGGTAATCTGAGGTATCTGGTTATTAAGTATACATAACATAAACATGACAGTAGGTACATCTGAGGTATAAACAGTAAACACAATTTTTGTAGTTAAAAATATACATTGATTAGTAAATTCTCATCAAAATGTGTATTTATCTAAACTTGCTTTCTTTGTATACATAGAGTACCTATTTTTTCGGATACCTGTTGAATTGATGGGTTTGTTAGTAGTTTTATTACTAACATAATTAACTTCCTTTCAATAACACTTCCAAGGACTTAATAATTATAAAAATGTAAAAATCTTATTCGTAGCGCAACACAGGTGCAGTTCAATAGATATATAAGTAATGTCTATATCCATTGATAAGTAGTGTTAGTTGAAGCTTACGATTTTTGCCAATTATATGTGTAAGCATGAATGCATGATTCTCTCTCTGTGTCAATTGTTATTTATCTTATTTTGTAGTGATCCTTATAATTCATAGTTCTATAGCAGTTATATAACATGTAATTATAATGAATAAATCTTATTATTATTTAATCTTATTTATTATTAACATAAAGACTAATAATAAATCTTATTTCTTAATAGTCTTTGTATTAAAATTAAAAGATTATATATCAGAAACTTTAATTTACTTTACCCATAAAAATGACGGGTTTTATTAAAAGCATGTACATAGCCAATCTTCACAAATCTAGTATTAAACTAAAATATTTTAATCTCGTTTCTCCTGTCATAGGTCTATGTTCCACACCTACTTCCGTTGTTAGTCGCGAAAGGAAAACATAGTAAGCAGATACTCTTTGGGAGATTATGTCGAATTACACGTGAAAAAGATTACGGATGTAATAGATGGATTTCGGCGTTGAGAAATACCATTTTATTCATTTTTCCTTCCTATAGAAATGCGTGCTTATTTCGATAGTGACGGTTTTCCATTGTTTTTTAACCAGTCATCGCTTTTATGATCATTTGCTAACCGAGTGAAATACCAGGAGCAGAGATAATAATAGAGATTTGTCTTCAAAAAGTTATTAAAAGTAAATAGTGGAATGAGTTTTGTATTTTGTTATGGTATGATCTGTTAAAGCCGCTTTTTGATTTTATCTTATCAACCTGGCAGTATCTCAAATTGCCAATAAAACTTTTTTTAAGTAACCACCCTAATCATAGTAAATGTATTACAGAAGCAAGGTTATATTATCAAATATGCAGAGTAAGAATCTGCTTGGGGCTCTACAAATTTGGAGGAAGCTAATTCTCAAATCATTTTTTATGCTTTCAAAGTAATTTAATTTTTCACTTTCATTTAATTTGAAAGAACTACATGCAATGACACATTTTAATTAAAACCAAATACCTTTTAAATTTCAAAGTAATATTTTTTAAATTCGCCTGCATATCAGAGAGTTCTGATTTGATTTGCCATTTTATTGACTGATTCATGATCACAGTCCTATAAATATTTATATAGAGATTGAAACTGATTTTACCTTTTTGCTTAAAATTACTTTTAAATATTAATTTAATTTTTTTGTAATTGAGACGCTAAAAACATCTTTCCTAGAGGATACTCACAATTAAATGTTTTATTGCTTCAGTTTTACTTTATTAAAAACTGATTACACAGATAACGAATTAAAATCAATAAAAATTATCTGTAAGTTTGAAAAGGGAGGAGAAGACGAAATCTGTATTCTCTAAGGACATCTTTAATGTTTAATTGAGCTCTATGCAGAAGACATTGATTCACTTTGATAGGAAGAAATCAAAATCAATTGATATATATTTATATTCCTAAATTCAAATTTCCAAAATTCTATATCTGGAATAGAATCAATATAAAATCTATGAAACCTTAAAATATGAATGAGGAATAAACAGATCGATCGTAAATAATGTCAGAAAACTAGATTTGTGACAGAATATCCGATGGTAAGGTAGTTCAAAACCCAATTTTACCAGAGAATTTTACCACTCAGAATAAAACGTTTTCCACCTTGGTGCGATACGGAAGATCAGAGATAGAATGCTAACTCAATACCGTTCTCATCATCTAAAAACGGTTCAATGTTACGAAATTTATTCCAAATGGACTCCCTTATCACTTTATATTGAAAGTTATTCTATCGAGATTAAACACCCTACATATTTCTTGAGTAATTTCAAGCAGAGAGAGAAAAGGTAGCTAATATTCAAACCACAAAAATAATGACATTTTTATAATTTTAATTTTATCTGTCGTCTTAAAAACACTGTTCAAAGGTAATAAGTGTTAACACTAGAAACTACCAGATAAAACATATTTAGATAAGTAAGCATCATACGATAGTAAGATTTAATAAATAGTTGATCACAAGGATTACATAAAATTGAAAACAATTCTATAATAGGAAAAAACTTCAAAATGGTCCTTTTAATTATTCTGAACAAAGTTAACTCATTACAAAAAAGGGAATTAAACAGCTTTAATATTAACTAACATAAAATTTACCTTTGACAATACGGACTGTTTGTTATATTTAAAATTTTGATGTTTAAAATGTTCCCTCCTGTTTCAAAAATTTTATTTAATACTATTTGATGGATTAGTAAGTGAATTATTCTGAAAATGTCATAAAAATTGAATACTTTCATCAATTAAAATTGTCCACAGGACTTTGTAATTAGAGCTGTTATCTGCAATTTCTGCATGAGCCCAATATTCAGTTTAAATTACTATAAATACTTCATTCAAACTTTTGCAGACGATTTTACTTTTTTAACATTTGAAAAATTTTACTTGAATCTTGGGAAAAATACTTATACATTATCAAACTAAATTTCTTAAAACTAGATATTTCAGCAGATAAAAGACATGCATTAATTTTTAGATCACTGCTGTTCAGAAATATCTTATGAATAAAACTGAACTACAACAAAATCTAATATTTTAAAATGGATAAAAGTATAAAAATAAAAATGTAACTTTAAATACTTAGTTATTTTAATCTATAACAAACTGAAATGGTCTTTACATAGCTCCTTATACAAAGTCTTATAATTTAATTTTTAAATTCAAAAGATTTATTAAACCCCTAATTAACCATTGAATTTGACGATGATTAAAAAGTTCTTACTCCGTAGCTCTTATTTATAGACAGAAATCCTCACTTGCAATCAAATTAAACATCTCCACAGCATCCAAAGAATCTTGTTCATTAAAAATCAGACAATGTTATCAAATTTCGCCCGCAAATACCAGCAACATCTGGACTGATTTCCTCCTTTTCTCTTAACAGTTCGAACTAAACAAGGAATGCTCTATGTTTGATACTTCGAAAACAGTGAATATTCTGTGATCAAAAATATCAAGAGTCATGATTATTTTAGCTCTGTAGCAAATATCCCAGTTATAGAAAATATTATAATAATCAATGAAAATATTTTTTTAAAATTATGATTATTATACACCGATGGTCAAAGATTGATGGAAACACAGGATTTACAATGTGTATCTCCAAAATTCAAATATTTTTCAAAGCATATTGCTATCAATTGATTTCGTTTAAATCAGATTTTCAGATAACTCAATAAAAAAACCTTTCCAGAGTTATTTCTATATAAATACACCTAAAAATTAATTTCATTGTTAATATTTCGTTAACTGTTATTTTTTTTTCTTTTCTATAGAAATATAACTCCTACATTTTAGATTGTCTTAAATGTTTTTAAAAAAATGATATTAAAACACAAAGAAGATTGGAAGATACTCGATAAAAAATTACACAATTAATGTATTGCTGATTAAAAATTATATTTCCATCGCGCATGTATCTAACATATGTATTGTAAATTGAATTTAAAACAAAGAAAAAAAACTGGAATATTTAAAGCTTTATTTTTGTCTCATTGACATTGAAAAAAGTTTCTTTAACTTGAGAATAGCTTTTAGATTTTCTGTTTCTGGAAATTTTATTCGAAACATGAAGAATGGCAAATATTGAGGTCTTCACATTCCATGTCAAACACATATTTAATGTGCCAACAATTATTGCCCAGATTTTTAACTGAATTTTGTATCATTCTTTAAAAATTAAATTTTAAACTTTTTGAAAATTTTAGCTTCTTACGATTATTAAAAATTATTTTAGACAATAAAGGATTTTTTGAGAGCTTACGAAATAAAATTCATTGGTATAACTCATTTTTTTTAACTAAAAATAAATTTTCAGACGATAGAAAAATTTGCAGAATTTATATGAAAGAAACTTTGATATTAATAATATATTTTAAAAACACTTATTTAAAGACTCTTTTAAAATCTGACGAGTAATAGCAGCACGTTTACTTTACATAATACTTAGTAGCTGATTTCATATGCGATAAATTTAATTTTTGTTGTAATTACATTATGCTTAATATTACCTTTATTAATATAGAGTTTCTTATATTCTGAGAACTTTAAATTTTGCTCCCAAATGCTGAAGCATAAGAAAACTTTCAATGAATGTTTTGCAACAATTAATTAAATCTATCTAATTAGTTAATATTTTACTGTTAAAAACATAATTTCTTCCTCTAAATATCGGCTTATTTAATATAATTTCTGAAACCAGAAAAAGTTATAAAATTTATCACTGCATTGGCTTTATAATCTTATTTCATGATTTCTCAAATTAGTATGGCTTTTATTAATGAAAATAAACCTCGACTGCTTGAATTAATTTTAGATTGTAGATGAAAAACTAAAAAATCCTTTACCGATATATTTATTCTATACGAATATCGATTTCCTCTATAACAATCAAATTATTGATCAAATTTAGAGTTTAAAAATAAAGATTAATTCTATTAAATTTCGAGGAGTGTAAGATTTCAATGAAGTGAGATATAAAAATTCAAATTTGATTATATTTTAATTTAATTAGTACTTGTCATTAGATTACATACTTCTTTTTTTAGCAAATTCTCGTTGATATAAGACTGCAGCTGAAGGGCATTGAACGTTTAAAAATATTTTTATTCTCTTAAAAACAACGCGATAATTTTTCTCACAGTCTTAATATTCATTTCTGTTAACAATTATAACTTTTTATATGAACTTATGCTTAAATATGTTAATTTTTACAAGCGAATTTCTCTGGAAATATTAAGTTTGAGGAATTCTCACATTCCCTAAAGTTAAACACAGATCTGTCTGTAAGTTTAGTTTACCGCAACGTCTACAAACGGTCACGTTGTTAAAAAGAGAGCACAAAAGTCTTAAAAATATTTTCCCAATTGAACGACAACAATCTATTCACGCCTGGCTTGCTCCATGACAAAATTAAGCATCTCTATCTATCTCCGCTTTATTGCAGCTGTGTTGTTTGGATACGCCAGTTGATTATCCTGAGTGAAAAACACCGACATCCAACTCCCACACTTCTGCATTAAAAATAACCAACCAATGGGAAGTCACCCCTTAACGAAGAATTGGTACATTTATTTTCTGGACAGCCAAAGAATTGGTCCTCGTTGGGATGATGTCATTCCTGTAATACGTCTCCCCGGCGGTGCAGCAGCTAATTACAGAGTAATGAGACAAGTGAAAGACTCCCAAATAAGAATAAAAAAAAACAACATCATCCTTCGTTAGATTGCAGGCGTGAGTGGGCTTGTCAAAGAATACGCAACGAATCAGGGAAACCTTATTAAATTCCTAGTTTGTCTGACATTTGATTGAAGTGAAATATAATGACGCTTTTCCACATACATGACTGAACCTGTCGTGCTATCCCTCCAATCAAATGATGTCTCTTCTCAGAGGACACGCTTTGCTTTGATGGCCTTATTTCCTGGATTTGTTCATGTTCTCCACGAACTGGGTTTTCTGTGGTCCAGGACAAGCACACTCAGTTGGTGCTCAGTTAACTAGAAACAGGATGCGACCACGCCTGCTTTCAGAATCTTTTGTTTTCTCCCCAACGCACCAAGTGCTTATGATCTGACGCATTCTAGATGACGAAGGCATTTGGCAATGCATCAATGAATAAGTTCATACCACGTGTAAGAAAGTAAATACAACAATTAAGAAACGTCATTTAATTTTCGAATGGCAGAATATCAAAGCCACTCCAGTTTCAAGGTCAGAGAAAAAAGCTTACATCAAAAATAAATTCAGACAATTAGGCTCTTTGCATCATTGGTTAATATCAATTAAATTAAAAGAATGAAATGCGTAAAAAATATCTGGATATCAAATAACAACCTTTACTATGTTTTACTTTCATTTTCATTTCATTTGTCTAGTATACACCAATAAAAAAATCATCGCTTCTAAAGTTTTTTATAAAATTAGTTATAAAATGCTTCGAAATTAAAAAAAGACATTTTTGATTTCGTTTATTTCATTCGATCATAAGAAATCCCTACATAAATCTTTTACAATATTTGAGAATTTTTTTATTAGTTTAATTACTTAAAATTTACTTTCTTTAATCTTTGGGTATTCAGAAGAGAAAATTAATATTATCTTCAAAATGTCTGAAATGCAAGAATAATATTTGGTATCACTTTGAAGCGGTAAATAAAAGTTTAAAGCACAAAAGCATTTTTTTTAAATTAAAATTCTAAACGATCAGATCATTTGAAAACTTGATATTCGAAAGTTCGATAATATGCAAAGATTCATTTAAAAATCCAGGCTTCCTTAATAATAACAATAAAAAAAATTATATAAAAGTACATATTCTATTTTTTTCTGGGTTATTGGAGTCTTTGCATCTAATGCATATTATGAATATATTAAGACATATATTACAAATAATGCTAATGATATTATCTCAGCCGTTCATGAAATCTTGTATTTACATTTGACCAAAGAACTGTTTTGGAGAAAACCAAATATTAAATAAAAAATCATTTATCGCATTCTGATAGCCAGTTTACATAGTTTAGCTCGAGTATATTTACGTCCATTTAAAAATAAGTCGAGAAATACTTTGGAACAGATCTCGTAAATTTTAATCGTGATCAAATGACTACCTATGCTGGCATCCCCTTTCCAAGAATCTACATCACGTCAACAAAAGAGTATTTGATCACAACGAATTTAGCATACAACGGATCCTCTTATGGAATAGTTCTTCGATGAAATCTGGCCCTGAACTTGAAGCTAGCTTGCCCCGGCTCTTGAAAGTCAATCCTTGGACATTTTTCTTAGCATTTTTTTAACTTTTTTTAAATTTTTATGACTGATATATCATGTGCAGAAATTTTTTTGTTATTCTTCTATTTATAGCAATATCTATTTCATTATTGCTGCATCCTAAGTTTCTTATTCGGCAACATGAATGAAAATCACAAACTGTACCTAAGAAATGCTTATATTTTTCTAATTATTAAGTTGTTACGTATTGAAACTCCTTGTGAATTAAAAATAATAGTATTTTCGAGCTCTATCATACAACAGCTTTATTAATATTTCTAATGTTTAAAACAAGCATTACATTTATTGCTTCTAACAATACATTTATTGCTTCAGACAAAAAATCTCATAGAAATAATTGTTCTCAAATAAAGCAAAAGAGTTTTAAAAATGTTAGAAATAAAGATGAAAAAGGCTACTGAATGTCAGTTAGGGTTTAAAATTATAAACGCTAGCAGCTGTTCATAGGGAATTCCGAAGGCCATTTCGGAATGATTGCAATGATCAAACTTCCGCAAGTTGCACAGATACCCTCAAACACTTTCAGAAGTTTAAAAAGGATAATTAACTCAAGGTGCAAGTTGCTCTTTTGAACTGCAAGATATTATCTCGGATCTCGATTTAGAAAAATGGAACCAGATAAAAAAAATAATAATAACAATAATGGAGTCACAGATCTCAAGGACAACTAAAGCAACAATCTTTTAATGAGCACTCCTTTGTTGATGCTAAAATCCGGTAAATACATCTGTTTAGCGACAATTAATTGAATCGTATATCATCCCTGCAGTTGTTTTAGGATTGACAGACACCATTCAGTTACAGCATTTCGAAGCCAATAAAGAGCTCGCGTCAGTCGCGTGCTGCACCCGTGCAACCGGTGGTTGAAGACCTTGGTTGCAGTTAAGACAGATGTGTAACAGAACCCTTGGGATGTTACTAAATTTCTGATAATGTATGCAGTACTAAGGCCTTGGTTTTGGAAGCAGGTGAAACATTTCGAGAGCGAGTTAACGTAGAGAGTATTGATCGTATTGAAAATGCTAATTTGAAGAATACGTTTGATTCATTGTTGCACTTTTTTTTTTTTAGAAATAGGTTATGCAAATTATTGTAAAAATTGTTTCCTGGATGTCAATATTAATTAAAATGCATTTTTTGATTCTATAATATTTGTAAATTTGTTGAAAAATAATCGCGGAATGCCTAATGTTTTTTAAAAAATTTAAATTAATAAAAATTTATAACGGAAAAAGAGTTACGATATCTATTATCTATTTACGATATCTACTTACTACCGAAGTATATCAGGATATAATTTATTGAATCAATCAATATAAACAAAATATTTGTATATTCACCGAATAAAGTTTTAATTTAAATCTATTCGAGAAATCTAGGCTATTTCATGCTTAATTTATATTTCTAAACTTCTTTCAGACAAAAAGATTGGAAAATTCCATATTAATTTTCGAAACACAGTGCTATTAACAATATAAAAATCATACAACTCAGATATGAACTTCTTAAAGCTTTAAAAAAATTTCATGTAAATGAAATAATAAATGTTTAAAGAATTATCTTCAGACAATAATCAATTTTTCAAATCAATATGTACAAATGGTATTAGTTAATTCTTAGATTATCGAAGATATGCGACAACAAATCAATTTTATTTATCTAAAAATAAATTATTTTTAACTGATATGTACATATTGCGTAAAACGAATAAATCTAAGCTATGTTCTTAAACCATTAAAACGATAATGCGACCTTAATATAGAAAATTATTTTTTAAGCTTAACTATGAAAATTGTCCTTCTTTTAAATCCAATTTTACTACTTTTTTAAAATTTCATACGTTTGAGTTAAAGGCGGAAATATTTGTCACAAAACAAAATTAAATAAGTTAATGGGAGTAAATTTCTGAGATAAATTTTTCCCAAAACATTCTTATGATGGATAAAAAAGAATCTGAATCAGTTTTATCAGCAATTAACATAGATTTTCTCATACATGATGGACATTGTACATTTATACTACATATAAACTTTATTTCCAGAATTTTTCAAAACATCTGAATGGTTTTTGAAAAAATTGTATGAACTGTTAACTCTTGAATTTTTAAATATTTTTAGAGTTTAATGAAATCATAAAGCATTGCTAAATTTATTTTAAACTATTATTAGCGTCAACGTAGTTTTGGAAATCTATAAAGGTGCAGAATTTCGAAAAAATTTCTAATGAGAATGAATAAGAATTGTGATACTTAACTGACATTTTTAAAATAATACATGTTCCAAAACGTATTTTCATAGTTGAATATTGAAGTGAAGGTTATAAAGTTTAAATTATATTCGAAACAATGAAATTTAAATATTTTATATTTTAAAAAAATGTTTATAATAAAATTTATAGAAAATTGAGGTTTCATGATCAATTTAACAAAGCTATAATATGAGCTTCTTGGTGTATTTGGTTAAGTAGTTATTATCTAAAAGTTGTAATTTTTTTTATATAACCAAATATATGTAACGTAATCTTGAGGAAAATGTAACAATATCATATTGAGTGAAAAGAGGAGAATTATTACAAGAAAGACTAAATTTAAGTCTGCATGTACAATCGCATGTTTAATCCTCTTAAAATCCTTTTAGGACTTTCCAAGAGGAATTTTACCACTGTTTCCTCGGTTTCTGTATCTAGAAAATTTTTAGACCAATATTTATGCTTTTATACTTGCAATGATTTGACCATACAATTGTAAAATGTATTAAAAGGTGAGAGCAACCTTCACTTATTCGCTCTTTATAAATTTTGGAAGAAATATAATTATGTCTAAACAAATCGAGAAAAGTAAACTTATTGATGAAAAAAATTCAAAGTCAAATTTAAATATTAAAATTGGTATGCTTAGACATATATCTGAATAAGTAATGATTCCGCTTGATCGTAAATCTACAGAAATATTATTTAAAAAATGTCTAAAATTTTCAGGCAAAGAAGAAAAATTATTCAAATTCGATAAAAAAAAAGAAAAGAAAAAAAAAGATTAAGAAAATCTAGGCGACAAAGGATCAGAATTTTGAAGTGTCTTAAAAGAAAGTTAAGCGCTTTAGAATTTTCTATTCATAATTTTTATTATTAGAATGTTCTTTTAATTTAAGAATAATAGCATATTGATGATTATATACTGGTGGACAAAATTAAGAGATTGAAAGCATTTTCGCACATTTCTCCAAAATTACTGCACAAAACCTGGACAGTTGATTGCCATATATGGTCACTGTAGCGCTATTGACCCTGAGATAAGTTTACGTATTCTTGTGGGCGTTGCTAAGCCAGCAGGAGGTATAAAATTCCGCATCGAGCTGTTCATCTCATTCCACTCTTCAACACAGTTGCAGATTTTAGTGCATTTTTTGAATAATCGTGTTGTTTCTTGCTGGTTTTTAGGTGAAATGAGTGAACATCATCATTTAGACAACGGTATGAGGTGGAGAATTGTGGGTATACTTGAGGCAGGCCAGTCCCAAGCTCAGGTTGCTTGGGAATTGGATATAACACCAAGCGTCATTTCCAATTTGTGGAGTCAATTTAAAACTAGTGGGTCAGTATGCAGACGACCAGGACAAAGTCGCCCGAGGGCTACAACGGCCAATGAAGACCGGTATTTGTTCGTTTCAGCTAAGCGCCAGAGGACGGCTACAGCCATTCAATTGTCTAGGGACCTCGCGGCTGCTACAGGAGCATCAATTTCGAGTAAGACAGTTTCCAGAAGACTTCATGAAAGAGGGCTGTATGCCAGGAAGCCCGTTATTTGCATCCCACTCACTCCTTCCCACAAAAGAGCGCGTGCAGAATGGTGCAGACAACATCAGAATTGGACACAGCTTCAATGGGTTAATGTTCTCTTCACCGATGAGTTCAGATTCATTCTACAACCTGATTCTGGACGGTTATTGATATGGAGGGAACCTGGAACCCGATACCATCCCAGCAACATTATCGAAAGGGACCATTATGCTGGTGGAGGACTCATGGTTTGAGCAGGGATCATGCAAGATACCCGCACACCGCTCCATGTGTTTGACAATGGTTTCGTGAATGCCCAGAGGTACAGGCAGGAGGTCCTAGAGCCCTATGTGCTTCTTTTCAGGGGCGCTGTTGGCTCTGAGTTCATTTTTATGGACGACAATGCGCGACCACATAGGGCTCTCATGGTTGATGAGTATCTGGAAAGCGAGGACATTCAACGATGGATTGGCCAGCCAAATCCCCTGATCTGAATCCTATTGAACATGCTTGGGATGCTCTTGGGAGAGCTATTGCGATGCACCAACCTCCCTCCCCCCCCCCAGAACCATTTTCTAGAGTTAAAAATTGCTCTGGTGGAAGAATGGGAGGGTCTTCCACAATCCCTCCTTAACTCCCTTATTAACAGCATGCATACTCGTTGTGCATGCTGTCTGTCTGTCAGGGGTGACCATACACCATACTAGAGACAACACACACTGTACAAGCCTCACTTTTATTGTCATCTTTTATCCTTAAGTTCAGACTACATTGGATTTATTGACAATAGGTCTTGCCAGTGAATGGCACTTTCATTTTTGTTTTGCATACTTTATTATCATGGTATAAGCTATATCCATATCAAATTTCATTTATTTATATTCAGTATTTTTTGATATATTTGGGAAAATGTCTTCCATCTCTTAATTTTGTCCACCAGTGTAGTATTGTAAATTGTAAAATTTTCTATTAATAAGAAAGCTCCCAAATATGTTCAAAAATAAAACATTAATTGAAGTGCTGAAATTCATACTTTAAAATCTTTGCCAAATAAAAAATAAACGTACCGTAATAAAGCAGATCATATTGAGAACTATATTTAACTTATAAAAAAGTATAAGTTTGACTATACTAAAAGAAATAGTGCTTAACCTATGATAATCATACTAAGTAAGGTTGCATTAAATTTTATTAACATTGTACGAAAAGGGTAAAAAAAGCCGAAAAAATAACTATAAAAATTTTTGGATATTACAAAGCGCAAAACTTAACTCTACTATTCTATATTTTATAGACAATGCCACCAGGTGTAAAAGATAAAATGAAATGAAAATATCGCATGGCATGAATTGACACCGTTGATAACATATAATAAAGTACACTTCATATTTTATCACAATGAGCGCTACTTATTAGAAATTGTATTCATTTTATATTCATATAGTTATAAAAGGCACATTTAAGTATTAAATGAATTAAAAAAATATTTTTACAAAAATTTGCTTTGATTATTATTTTAAACAGCACAATTTTTTATTTTAACTATTTTCTACTTTTTAATTTTTTAATTACCACTTGTTATTATAAATATTGCTTAATCATAAAAACAATTTCTTCTCAAAGTCACTAGAATGTGGAGCTACTTATATGAAATCAAAATTTTATTTAATTATTAGATGAAAAATTAATTTAATTAATAGGCAGTAATGATATAAAATCCCATTTTCACAAACATAGGTTAAATAAAAGAATAATTAGTAATTACCATTAGTTAAATATACCGCAGTCCTTTAAATTGTGAAAAGAAACATAAATTACTATGCAACAAAATTACGGTAAAAGAATTATTAAACATAGTTGTAAGCTACCTAAAACTCCAATCACAAACATTTGAATCTTAAAATTGAAGATGGGTTTAACACTGCTTTGAGATAGAATTAAAAGAATTGCTTATTATATTGGTGCATTGAAAAGAGGCAGTCGACTCTCCATGGTCGAATGGTCATAACACTCATCTCATAATCAAGAGATTGTAAGTTCGAATCCCGCTAGAGACAATGGGATTCATAGTTTGTGTAAATATTTAATTCCTTTATTTTATGCTTCCCTTTATTTCATGTTCCAGAAGATTCTGGAGATTTCTTTAGTTTACCAAACAAGTGTTCTAGACTTTTCTTACTGTCCCCAGAAAAGTATTCTGGAACTTTCCCTGCTAGTATAAAACCAGATTTGTCAGTCACTGTGTTCTCTGAGTTCAGTTAATAAATTGGTTTACCTCTACTTCTTGTATGTGTCATTGCGTTTTATACTAAAGTATCTACGTGACAATATTATTTAAAATATCTATCAGTTACATTAAATATTGTAATTTCTAATATTATAGACATTGATAATATTTACAGTATCATTAATATCATTAAGATTAAAAAAACTGAAATAACCTTTAAAAGTAAAAGAAAATACATTTTAGCGTGTTAAATTATAAATATGCAGAGATAAAAATATCTCTCAAATCCATTAAAAGAAGAATTTGGTAAAATGAATGGCGATGAAACATAAATAATATAAACTAGTCGCCCTTGGCGATCAACTAGCTTACCGGGAATATTATTTACTTTCAAATTCAATTGCATTTTTAAATCAAATCTTGAAGTTCATGATTCCCTCAGTAAAATATTTTTAAGTATGAAATTACAATATCAAAGTTATATTATTTAAGAGACTTACGTTTGTTCTGTTCTTTATGAATATGGACCACCCTTATAGAGTCACAAAAACTGTTTTTATCCGTCATGCAAACTACATAAATATTAAGCAGAATCCTCTTTCCGTAACTCTCAACAATGGAAGAAAATTATGTGATTAAATAATGGATGAAACAATACAAGTGGCTGTAAATCGATATAACAATGCAATCTATTGTTTGAAATTATATAAAAAATATTTTTATAAAAATTGCTAAAATTCTAGAAATATTTGCAAGACTATTAAATTGATATTATTAAAAAGATTATTTTTTTAAATTTTAAGACAATGTGAAAACGATTTTTGTTGCAATTTTTTTCAAAAGTTAAGATGAAAACCCCAAAATAAATATAATTTTTAATTAATTAAAATTCTAATCTAATTTTCAAAAAAGAAATCGTTCTGAATTGCACATTCCCACTATCGAACATAAAATCGTGTGCTAAATTCGGAGCTTAAGTCTAACGATCTGTCCTATAAATGCTAACACACGCATAATCATATTTATTTTTAGCATAAGTTAGAGATAATGACTAGAATCATTAATAAGCAATTTTCATCACTTTAACAATAGTTTGAAATCATATAATCTTTGTTTATTTGATAAAGTTTTTAATTTATGGAAAAATAACTAACATTTTTCTCTAATATTGTCAAAGGTATTTTATATTTTTGACGCCAGCAAAATATTGAATTAAAAAAAATTTTTAATGCATAAAATATATGAATAAAAAATGTATGTATCAAATCTACAATCCCTAATTTATCGAGCAAATTATTTTTATACAGAAGCTCTCATGATTAGGAATATATTCAGAAGATATTAGAACATATGATTAATAAATTACAATTCTCGTACAATTCTCAAAGATTTTCAACTTATTATTCTTAGAAATTAAAAAATGGCAAATTTGAAAACATAGTCCTGTTACATTTTCCTCGTATCAATTGAATATAGTTCATTACAAAAAAAGAAAATCTACGAAATTTATATTGAATTGACATTCCATAAAATAGTATTAAAAAGTTTGAATGACTCAAAATTTATTCGACAATTCATATAACACTAATATGAAGAAGAGAGTAACTAAATGAGAATCAAATAGTTATCTGAAAAAAAAATTATAAATTCTCACCAGCTTTCAAATTTTAAAAATAATTTCATAATTAAATTATATTTTAAAATTTGACTAGCAGTTATACAATAATGAACATCATTTCAATAATTTATAAAATAATAATTCATTTTCTGAATTGGATATATAAATGGACGAATTAAATTTTTAATTGATCAAAATATTTTTCTTAATAGTATCCAAACAACTATCTCATAATATAGTTATAAAATGGAATAATGGTTATAAAATGGAATTAAAGGCTCAACTGAATGAATGATTATTTTTTACTATGCTGTCATTATCTGAATGAAAAGAAATAATGAAATTTTATTTGAAATCAAATGTTACAAGTAATGAAAAAATAATATAACAATAAAAAAATTAAGAAAAACAACTTACATTTTATATCCAAATCTTCAAGAATTATTTTTTCTTTCGAATAAAAGAAATCTAAAATCAGATTCTTCTTGCTTTATTCATTTTTTTTATTCGTATTTCTATTTGAATGTTCTCAGAATATTTTTTTAAATATAAATTACTTATTGTTTGAATCTAGGACTTCAAAATTTATTTGTATGAATAGTTTGAAAATCTCATTATAGATTTTGTTCGCTCGAGCAATGTAAAAAAGTAATTACAGCAGCATATCAATTAAGGCGCCATTGAAGACTCAAGCATAATAATCATAATTTCTTGATTTCACAATTTTAATCTTCTAATTATTAATATTGATATTGATTTAAAAAATAAAAAATTTTAATTGCTAATTGATATTTTTAAATCAAATAACCAATCACAACAATAAAAATGAATTCATTATCAGAATTGAAACTTGTTGAAACTTGAGATATTAGACATCAAATAAATATAATTATTTTTTTACCATTATTTTTATTGCCACATAGAAAAAGAAATTGATTGGAAAAAAAATATCGTCTGCAAACGATTAAAAATAATTTAAACGGCAGATTTTTTTTTCATCCAATCATTTTTCTTCATAAAATATCATTTGCTATAAGAATAAAATATAAGTTTGTATTTTCTTAAACTCATAAATAACAGCTAAAAGCAAATAGTAATATTAAAACATCTTATAAATAATAATTTGCATTACCAATCACTGCATGTGAAATTCTTTTGGCAAGAATTTACATGAGCTCAGAAACGTTTTTATATTTGTTTGTTTTTTTAATTATCATCTGCTCTCCTTGAACTACCTTAGTTTTTGAACAGTAGATTTTATATTCACTTTTTCTAAACCTTATAATAAAGGTGTTAATAAATGCTATTTTAGTTTCTATTTTATTGAATCTTTTGAAGTATAAAATGAATCAAAATTTCATTCTCTTAAAATCTTAAAAAATAGATAATTCCAATTAATTTTTCGAAAAAAATGTATAAGCAATGTATTTAACACAGTTAATTACTCTTCTAATTTATTTAGCAGAATTAATTGCTTTTCGTTTACGTTTAAAGAAGGAATGCACTAATAGATAAATAAATAAATAGAAGATGAACTTTTTAAACTGAAGTATGATTGATAAGAATACACTGTAAGAATTAAAAATATCTTGTTTATTTTAATTGTAAAATTTTTATTTAAGGTTTCTACTTTTATAATGACTCTGAAATGCCTGTTATATATTTCACATTTACTTAAAAAAATTATTTGAAAAAATTTATTTAAATTTATTTAAAAACAATTCAAATATCATTTTTTAAATTTAACTTTTTACCTGTCCAATAATGTGAAATCTATAAAAAATTATATTCTGTGATTCTTATAAACAAAAATATATTATTATAACATTATAACATTACAAATTTTTGTTAGTAGAATGATTTAAATTTTTATTAATCTCGTTATAATTCTGGATTTGAATTTGATTACTTTTAAGCATTACTCTTTTTATAAAAGTTCTACCGAAATTTGAGATTGTTCTTTACCGGAAAACTAAAGGGAAATATGTTATTAAAAATATCATTGAGTGTTTTATCCACTGACTGAAAGAAAAAGAACTTTTTAGTCTCGTGCTGTAACAACTGTTCATTTTATATACTTAAAATCTACAAGCCTTTTCATTCATAAATTTTAAACCATTATTTTAATTATTAATTACTTGTAAATGATAAATTTTAATAAACTAAATAAATAATTAGGAAGCCTTATTTCAATATTTCACAGAAGTTCAATATTTTAATATTGAAAAGAATAACTGTCCTGTCTAATAAACAAATGATTGTTTAGAAATTTGTTAAGAAAAATAGAATGTTCATTTAGAATAAAACATTTTTTTTCTGTTTATTACTTATAATTTGCCCCTAGTTCCCTGATGTACAATCAGAGTAAATTTTTAAATAAAAAGAAAAAAGAGGAATTAAGCCTAAAATCTTATTGTGGTATGATACTTTTGAACTAAAGGTTCAAATATAAGTAAATATATATGATATTTTACTGTGATTCTAAGACAAACGAAACATAAAAATAAAATGAAAAAGCCATACCTTTGCATCATCGTTTTAATTATGATACAATCCTTCGTGAACTATTTCACGTCATATGCAAATCACACTGTTAAACTTCAAAAGCGAGTAAATTTAAAAACTAGAAGAAAAAAAAAAGAAAGAAAGAATTGCCTTATCATGACAGAACTTCACTGCACCCCACCTACTTTTTTTTTTCTTTGTTCAATCCAGTAGTCCGTACAGGTGGTGAGAGAGTCCGAATTTCTACCGGAAGTGAAAACGTCTGCTAGTCCTAGAAGTCCCATCCCTCACAGATCTGAAATCGTTTGACACGTTCTCATTCTTGTAAATAGTGACTATTTAAGAAACAATAAAAAAAATCATTCTGAAACGAGCTGTGTTGAGAAATCACTAGTCAATGCTGTAAATATAATAAAAATTAATTATCTATTAATTGGAAGTGATAAATAATAATCAGGAAACGTATGACTTATTGATTGTATTTTTATAATCAAGATTTTGC
>JAPMOR010124037.1:111185-144019 GCA_026543865.1 Argiope aurantia | reverse complement strand
ATATATATATATATATATATATATATATATATATATATAAAACAAGATTTTAAATTCCAAAAAGTGAATTTAATTGTCATAAATTTTTAATTTCGAAATTTATACAAAATATTATTAGCTTGAATTTCAATGACTTTATTCCCATTGTTCCAAATTTCGTTTGCTATATAGTATAAACCATAGTTTTTTCAGTTCTCCCATTGTTTTTTTTTTCAAAAAAAATATACTACGTATTGCTTTGATTTGTTAACTTAAAATCTGGAATTCTTACTTTGAAACATTGTCAGATGTAAAGCACTGTTGAACAAATGCACCATCATCCAAATCCTTAAATGACTCCTAAATAAACAATTTACTAAACATTTTCCATGCATTAACCCCAATCAAGGGATGAATTTGATGATTGACTTATATACACCATCATTTTATTGCGAAGATGTATCTCTGTAAAAGTTAAACATCATACAAATGTCACTTTTTTTTAGAATTTTTATATATTTTTTTAACTTTTTTTTTCCAAATTTCTTGTTACTAAATTTGAAAAGTAAACAAACATTCCAACCCATACATAATAAAAGTTGCACTCGAAATTTTTTTTTATGTTTTTAATCTTTATAAAATTCGAATACGGTTTAGCATTAATTGAATACTGTAATTTTAATGAAATAAAAGTAAATATGAATATGATGCTTTTCTTATTAGTTACTGTATAGGGAACATTTGTTTAATGTTGTAGATCACAGCCTGCTGATATTAAAATATTTTAAGAAACCTTTATCTAATTACAAGGAGTCTGTAAGAAGTCTAATTTTTAATAAATTAAGTAAAGAAATTAATTTGTGCATGCAAATCATTAACGCTTTTACATATAACTGTAAGCAGTTTTAACATTTTTCTTGTTTTACTAAATGGACAAAGAAAGAGTTGTTATAAGTTCTCGTCAGTTCTAAGAACCACACTTTTCCCCCTGCCCCTGAGAGCACCTCAGATACACGGATGAGAAGCTACCGGTATGGTGGTGATTACAGAAATGATATCGTGCCTGCTATACCGTACTGATAATGGGGCATGCCTTCTTCGAGAAAAGTTATACCGTGATCGGTGATGGATCTTAGCTCCTACTTGTGCTGGCTCGACAGTCCTATCATTTAAAATTTCCATGTGCCTTCGGTGGGTCAGAATAGTAGCTTGTGATTTGGGAACCAAATCTAAAATAGCCATTTTGAGATTTAGTGATTTTCACAAATGGAATGGCTTACTGAATTTCAACATTTGAAAGATTCTAATGCTGCGCTTTTCCAAAATTATTAAAGGGATTTGTGCAATTTGTGGTATGCAATATGTTGGAGTAGTTTCGATTTTTCATTGCAAACTACTAACTGAGGTAATCTATAGTGAGCATCCATGAAATAGGACAGTTTTCCAGATAGCAAATAAACAATCCCTATAATACATCTTTACTATCAAATACATTTTACCTTTTCATATGATAATCTTATCTGCTAGCTTACTATCAACATATTGTTACAATAAACATTTGTAGGACAAGATAAATAATTTTTTGTGGATAATATCTGCGTGATAGAAAAAATTGCTCTAAACTGCTTTACAGTTCAAACAATTTTTCCATATTTATTTAGAGTTATCATAGTTAGTTTTTGTACAGTAGGTGCTCATTAAAAACGATTTTTTTAAATTTTGTTACATTTTTGATTAAAATTGAATCTAAATTTGTTGCTTTGTCTCAATAACTTTGAAGCATTTTTTTTGTTCAAAAGTTTTTACAACACGCAAAAAAAAAAAAAAAAAAACCTTTTTTTTTTAAAAATCAAAAAAAAAATGAGCGACACTAATTCTATTTCCGTACAGTTCTATTTTCAATTTTCATTCATTTTTGAAGATAATTTTAATTGCATTTTATAAAAATATTATTAATTGTTTTAATAATGCTTTTATACACATATATGTTGAAGTACATAATTTTTTTGATAAGCATCACGTTTATTCTGCGTGAAATACATTTTTATATGCATCTATGGCTTATCATATATAATAGGCAATTGTTGAAAATAAAAAAAAATCTTCTGAAACGTTATCAGGCTACAATGCTTCGGTCTAATGCAAATCTCCGATGTTAGAATCTCCATTAAATGTTACACTTGAAACTGACTTGCAAGGCAAAAATTTCCAAAACGTGTTCTTTTTCCACGAAATAGCTAACCTTTTCAACGTTTCTCTAACGCGTCAGCAGCAACTATTTTTAATTACCAAGGCAAGTGAACGTCTGCATGGTTGGATGGACTATGAGGTCAATCAAAAACTATAGGATACAGGTTGACATCACTTACAACTCTGGAAAAGCAATTTGTCCCTTCATTACGTCTCATTATTTTTTATACCTCATCCTATTAACTCATTTGTCAAGTCAAATCCAGACATGCAGAAGACAAAGAAAAAGAAGCTCATCGATTTAAGTCCCAGGATTAACGAACAAGTGAATGGCATGCCCAAAAAAGTCTATGCCGTGGCGTTGTGAAACAGGCTGCGCAATGTTTCAATACATGTCCATCCAGTGACCTTCCAATCGACGAACATCACTCGAAACTAGGAACATCATTTAATAATGGAACTTCATTATTAATCGATAACTGGTGATCAGGGATTTGATCCAGGTGATTGGAAATCTGAGTAGGAGGAAGGCGTAATCAGGTGAATTCGCACACGTGCTGTTGTTTCAGGGCGTCATTCACGAATATTTCTGCTCAATCATTTTGTTAATCAATCACGATGAAGCAGCTCCATTCCGTATCTCAGTGACAGCTTCAATCATGCCTGCCTTTGCACTGATCCGTGATTACATTGTTTCAAAGCGAAAGGCGCTTCGTCACTGGAATTTCTAGATGTGATAGCACAAATTTCTGGGAAATACGTATCACGTAATCGGTTTCTGTGCGTTATTTTCTTTTTTTCAGAGATTTATGCGCATCCGATCAGATTTTTTTTTCTCCTCATTATCGAATAGGAAATGCAACTCGGCTTTCATCTTTTACTCCAATTTTTTCAGATTTTTGCGATAGAAAGTTTACCAAGAAATACAAATAAAAATACATGTAGATAAGAATGGGAAAAGATACAATGTGCATAAAAATAAATTCAAGGTTATTTTATTTTAAAAACTTTAGAATTTAAAACTAAAAGAAGAACTATAAACGTTTCAGAATGAGAACAAAAATTTTGCTGAAATAGTGTTTCTTTATCATTTTTTGTTGTTGTTTTATGAACTTTTAAAATATATAGAGAATGTAAATATAAATATATTGGAAATAACAGGTTGAAATTAACTTTTCTAGTTAATTTTCTCAAGAATGAGTTATTTAAAAGAATAAAATAATGTAATCATCAAGAGGTTTTGATGAATCTTCATTTTTTACATCACCATGAAACCATAAAAACCAAGAGGAGAAAAAACATTTTTGATATTTTCTGTATATTGCTTATCTGTAAACGCGATGACACAAAAGCGGAATACTTTAGACAAATGCGATTCAGTTTACACTAAATCTATATATCTGTGTCAAATTTTAAAAATCTTAACCTGAACAGTCAACAGGAAAAATGTTCTGATTGAAAGTACATATTCTGTGCATATAATATAGAAAGTACATACTAGTAATAAAAAGAAGCTAAGTCTAAAATATGCCATTTTATGCAAATATATGAACAGGTTAAAGCAACACTAGGATGGACCTCGCAATTTTGAGCCACGATCAGATGACGAGGAGATTCCGGAGCTGGCATCCTCTTCTCCAATCTTCCGCACCACACGAGTGGGAGGGCATCTGGCTCCGACGGATGTGGCGTTCACTAAGCCAGCTAACACGGCGGTTCTTCTGTGGAATCGGGACTCGAACCTGGAGCGCTCTGGCTGCGAGGCCAAGGCCTCAGCGGCTCCATATGAAAAGGTAGAATTACGTGCATCTCCCTTGAGTTTTCCTGTTTTGGAAGATTTAATAAGTTAATACATAAAAACGGAAACAGACGTATACATATTTCAATTATAAATCTGTGTTATTCAAAAGTCAAGCTTTTTCCCCCTGTTTTAACAAATTTCAGAATTTGAAAAGTGAAAAATATATATATGTATATGTAAACGTATATTAAATGCATACATGTTTTTTTATTTCTGTTTTTAAGACCTTAAGAATGCTCTTAGATTGATCTCAAAAAGAGAATGACAAATCAGAACAAATACTCTAAACAGATAAAAAATCAAATTATTGTAAATCGCAGTTTATATATTTCTCATTTTAACTTAACATCATTAACATCTCTTACGTCACACTGCCAATTCATTCGTAATCATCTATATCTATACTTATAATAAAGCTCAATGTGTGTGTGTGTGTGTGTGTGTGTGTGTGTGTGTGTGTGTTGGCGCTCTACAGACCAGACCATTCAACCTACAGCTACCAAATTTGGCACGTGTATACCTTGGAGACCGGGAATGTGCACCTGGGGGTTATTTTTTCGAATTTTTAATTAGAATTTTATTTATCTAAAAATTAAGCGAAATTTTGACGTGTTTCTGGTATAACTGCCGAAAATATTACCGCACAAAAAAGATTTTTACATGAAGTTAAAGATAAAAAATTTATCTTTTAAATGATACTACTGTTTTAATCTTATAATTAAATTTCTATTTTTAATGAATTTTTAAATAAATATTTTAACTATGTTTTTCAATAATTTTTTTCGTCAAAAATAAAAATGAGGATTAAGCACGTTTCGCATTCATGAGAAAAAAATAGCTTTTTTCAAAGTGTTGCCATCACATTGATTAAAGCTCAAATTAAAAATAAATTAAATCTTTTTGGAAATGAAATCTGCAAAAATATAATTTTTGGCACATGTTTGTAGGAAATGAAACAAATATGAAATATTATTTTTTCTAAAAAATAAATTCAAGAAAAATTATTTTATGATCTTATTTTATTTATTTATGAAATTATTTTATGAAAAATTATTTAATGACTCATAAAATAATGAAGACATAAACAAACTTATGGCATTTATTGATGGAATAACTCATATATTTTCCTTTTCAGGTTTGAATATTTTTACTTTTGTAAATATCGTCTGCGCGTGTTTTTAATTTCAGATAATTTCATTTTCCAGTCTAAATATCTGTACTTTTCTAAATATCGTCTGCTTATTAATTGCATTCTTCTCTCTTTTGTTTTTGGCAACTATTGAAATGTTATGTTTACTTTTGATGTGTTTGATCTATGTAGTACTTTTGTATGTGAAGTTTTATTCGATCGGATATTAAGGAGAATGCATACACCACAAGAAAAAGCACAGATTTTATGGTGGTCATAGAGTTAATTTCCAATCAACTAAATCACTGACTTTTAAGAGTTAATTTCAAATCACTTAAACTGACTGATTTATGAAGATTTGAATATCACTATTCAATAAAAAAAGGATAATTTTAGATTTTTCATCGAACGTTTCAAAGAAAATACGCCAATAAGCGCGCAGGTTTCTCAAGAATAATTGGCCTAAGATTATGAAAATGGTGAGTTTTTCTAAATTTGTAACATTTAAAACTTCATTAATAAGTCTTAGTTGATCGTGGAAAATAGAAACATTCATTCATTTATTTAAAATTTGGTGTGTCCAGAATATTTCTCAGAATATGATACCTTACTGCATTAAATTTAGACTTCATAATTTTTCAAATATATTTATAAGCAGGAACAAAATATTATTATTGATTTCATTTCAATCCTTTTGAAAGCAAAACTAAAAACTGAATTTTATACTGAATCTCAGAAATTTTTGTTGAATTATTGTTTGAGATATTACATAAACTATGAAAAATATTTTGTAGTTAACATAAGACTTAAATTCCGAAAGATTCTGTTTGCAATACTCATATTCAATAATAATAATTAATAAATAACAATAAAGATGATAAATAAAATAAAAGGCTTGGTTTTATTAAAAAATATCTTAATATTAATTGCAATTTCATCATTTACATTTTAAATTAAAGTTGAGGTTTTGCCGGAAATGACAACAAATTAGCAAAATATATATAGTAAATTGAACGAAACGATCTAAACAGTATAAGTTTGGTATGACTATCAAAATTTGAAGATTAAAAATGTTTTGTTTGAGAATCCTTTAAGAGACCAGTTACTTAAAATATTCAATTGAAAATTGTAGCGAGCGGTAATACTGGCGAACCGGCTGGTCGCCAAAGGCGGCTAGTTTAATAATAAAGTACATTTATACTGACTGTACAAAGGACCTAAAACGTTGATTATACATTGTCATCTTTTGCACAAAAATTGCAAGTTTTCTGCTATTGTCATTATTTCTCCGTTAACGTTGAGAAATATACTTTTCCTTGCGATACCAATATCATGACTTGAGAATTAATCATAATTGATGATTTAATGGAAGATAAATTGTCTAGAGTTATAAACAGTAATAAAGTATAGAGTCATGAAATTATTCCACTGTCCTTGAAAGATTCAATAGAGCCATAGAAAAACTTCCAATCTCTTTTGTTTGTCAGCTATTGAAACTAGCAGGAGAAGTCTTCCCAAAACTTTCTCTTATGCTCTATAATACACTTGTTATGCCAGAGAACGCCTTACATGACTTTGGTGTACTATAGTTACTAAATATTAATCTTTGACTTGAATCTGGTATTTTAAGTGAATATATCGTGTGATCCTTGACGAGTTATTTAGCTATTAATCCTTGGCATGCGGTTAATAATTTGAAAAAAATCGAATTTTAGATGCGTTTTGCTCCATTCATTGAAAAAAAAATGACACAAAACCATACTTATAGCCACAAAATCCCACATAAAATTTGATATATTCTACTCACTGCGCTTACATGTTTTTGAAAGTACAGATCAACAAGTGATTAGCCTCTCGCTGGATTTGGTTCAGAATTCGATAGATGTATATATTATAGATGTTAAACATATTGTTACAAACCTGCAATTCGGCTTCCCAGCATAATTTGTTCCATCATCAGAAACACTGTTTTAAAGTCATCGGTATTGACCGAAGTCCGGGTGTCGCGTCGGAGGTCCCAGAGCTTGGCGACAACCTTGGCGACCATTTGGCGACTTGGCGACGAATTTGGCGACTTTGGTGCCCAAACATACCCAAAACATCGAAAATTTTCCCGATCCGTTCAGTAGGAACCGAGGAATCAGGAACCTCGAACGTTCCTGATTGGTTGAGAGGCTTCTAGCCCCGCCTCCTGAGACCTATAAAAGGGTCTGCAGCTGCCAGTCAGTAGTAGTCACAAGCGGGGTCGAAGAAGAGTAGTCGCAGTCGGAATCGACAGAGCGGAATAGTGGGAATCGACGCAGTAGTCGAGAGTAGTCGTAGTCGGAATCGACGGTGAAGAACTGGTCTTCCAGGGATTAGCAGAGCAGCGACGGAGTCAAGCTAGTGCTGAACTGAGCTGTGCGCTACTGTCTACTGTAGATTCTTGTTGTATGCTTCACTTCTCGGCTGAAGATAATCGCCATTTATGCTGTATATAGTTGTCGCTTTTGTGCTGTCCTGTGTGTCTTCGTGTAAATAAACGTCGTTCTTTCTTTTTCTACTGCCGCCTGCTGATTGAGAGTTCTCCACACCATATAACTTCCACTGTCCAAACGAACCCCTGAAATTTCGTAACAATATGTACCGTATTTTATTCATCTCTCTCTCTCTCTCTCTCTCTCTCTCTTCGTTTTATAGTTATTGCATCAAACTATATTCAAAGACAGACAGACTTTCTGTGATAGAAATCTGCAGATTTCGTGAAAAGACCGTATACCAAATTTCAACCTCCTAGCTCAAAGCGTTTTTTAATTATTTCTGTCGCAAGCAGACAGACGGGCATTTCCCGAAAGTGTATAAAAGTGCGTTACAAATATATAAATAATCTATTTGTATAAAGTTATAATTCAATTGGTTAACTAAAGATAATTATCTTTGATTTTCTGATATGCACTAAAATATTGACTCAAATACGATATAGCCAACCAACTTTTATCATGTCGAACAATCCAATAGAGATTTGTAGTACAATCTTTCCAATAACAAAAGTTTTAATGTACTTTAATACGACATCAACTTACATTGCCGAAATAAAGCTATTTTAAAGAAACAGATAAAGAAAGAAAAAATTTTGAAACAGCTCATCTTCAAATTTATATTTCATCCGATTTTCGATCTGATTTTTTAACGAATATCTTTTTTTTTATTGCTCTCAATACAAGAAAATTAAATTTAATAAAAAATAAGGATAACAATGAACATGGAAATGCAACAAATTAGCCCATTTTGAAGCATATATATTAATTAAAATAATAAATGTTTGCACTATTTAATGGATTTTATTATGAGGATAATATATTATTCATTAATGAACAATCATTGATTAAGAGCTGGAGAACCAGACGGGTCAGGAAAAAAAAATATATTATCTTTCCGGAGTTTCTTTTCTTTAAAAGTACTTGAAAACTTCATCCTTGATACCGACACAGAAGAATTTAATTAGTTGAAATATTGGGAGTGTAAAATGCCTCCACCTGGTGAGTTGATGTGAAGAATAGATAATCCGGAAAAAAAATTTAATAGGAAATAAATAAACGTGAAGACGTGAACAGAAAAGCTTAAATGCTTTTTATATAAATCTATCATGGTACAAGTCATATAAAAAGTTATTTTATATCAATTATTAAAATTTACAAATATCTGTGGAGATAAAATGTAGAATTAATAATTTTGTTTTCTTTACAAATTTTTCTTTGTAATTAAATATTTCAAATCTGTAATATGCACTCAGAATGATGAAAAGAATTTTTTTTTCGTTCAGTTATTTGCAATATTAGCCAAATAAAATACTTTCATCATTTAATTAAAACAAAATAGATTAATTTAAACATAAAAAATAGATAATCGAAAACGATATTACATATTGATAAGTGTTTGATGAAGAATACATTTTTCTTTTAGATATTTTGTATTCGTGATTAACACGCAACAGTTTACACAAAATGTAATCTTACATTAATAGGATATTTACATTAGAATGTTAGTGGTGAAAAAAAAGGATAATACTTATTTTTAAGGATGAGCAGATAAATAAAAAAAAATATTACATATAGATAAGGGTGAGCAGATGAATAAAGTTTTTTTAGATATTTTGTATCCATGATTAACATGGAACAGTTTACACAAAATGTACTCTTACATTAATAGGATATTTACATTAGAATTTTTATGGTGAAAAAAGGATAATGCTTATTGATAAGGGTAAGCAGATAAAAAAAAGAATATTACATATAGATAAGGGTGAGAAGATGAATTAATTTTTTTAGATATTTTGTATTCATGAATAACATGCAACAGTTTACACAAAATGTACTTTTACACTAATAGAATATTTGCATTCGAAGGTAAGGGAGGATAAAAACTTATACAGGAAGTCGCATTCCACATACTGAAAGACTAAGAACACTTATCACTATTCTACAGGAATTAAATTTGTTGTACAGACAAATCATGCCAAGCGCAAACCAACCTACGTTTCATCATTTTGTTAACAATCAAACAAAATAGCGGATACAATTTTTTTTTCATTTGTAAAGGATATCCTTGACCCTCAAGATGGACCTTTACTTGAATCTATTATGGGACTGAAAAGCGGTGCGATTATCTGGCCGTGTAGGCACCATCGCCCTGTGTGAAAATCCACAGTCCCATAGAACTCCCAAGGATATCCACCCAGTCCCACCCGCAATCGTCCATTCCCAGCGACACGAGCCTCAGAACAACAAATCGTCAGACGACGTCTCTACAGGTAAGTATGCCCCGGGGCTGTTCGTGTCCCGTTACACCAGAAGACGATTTCTCATATGACTTGAGGAAACTTCTTCAACGGTTCGCTTTCCCCCTTCCTGTTTGAAGCGACTTCTCTGGGGAATGGTTGCTGGTGGACACTCCTGGAAGAGGTAGAGTTCCCACCAAGTCGGCCGGTAGGGGGGCTAAATTTAATTACGTTCCTTGATCAAAAGCGCGTTGAAGTTTCCATCGGCCACTCCTGAAGGAAAAAAGTACCATCCTTTGTTTTCTAAATTGTGAGAAATGGTTAGAAGTGGGTTTTCTGTCAGAAGAGATGCATTGCCTACTGTGAGAGCTTTATGTTTATCATAAATGAATGATACCACCTAAATAATGTCCTTGTTTACCCTAAGCTTCCTTAATTTGTGGATCTTGACCCTTAATAGGAGTCAATGAAACCTTTCCTAGTATCTAGTTTTTCCTGGCTGTTTAATATTTATACCTAAAAGAATGTTGAGAAAATTATTTCGTTTAATAAACTCCAAACAGCAAAAGGTGTGCAACTCATTAATCAGAACCACTTTAAATGTTTGAAATAATTTCCGCAACATCAATCACATCATGAGTATTTCTGAAGGAATATAAATATAAAAAGAAAATTTTAAATTCAATAAATATTTATTATCGAATTTACTTCATTGGCTTTCATAAGTCAGATTGGAATTCAGAAAAATGAGTATTTCGATGAAAAACCTTATCAGATTGGCTTTATTGTAATGACTTAACACTCATTTTCAATACAAAATTCGAAAAATAACGCTAACCCTTTTAAATGCCAATATTATTAACTATCAAAATATTTTTTTAAAAATTAAAAAAACTGATTTAAATATCATACCTCAGAAACCTAAAAGTTTTTACATACAATTTTACATGCAGAGAGAGTTTTTGAGATGTGAGAGAATTTTATGAGTTTAAGCTTCATAAATCTTATTTTCTTTATAGAGAGTTTCTCTGGGGAGAGTTTTTAAGATGTGAGAGAGTTTTATGAGTTTAAACTTCAAATAAAATTTAATTATGAACTTAAATTAATAAAATGCAAAAAAATTTGAAAAATTGCATTGCAAAACATAATCTAATTTTTGATATGAAGTGATGTCAGAAAATTAGAAGATAATTTTTAAAATCAATTATAAGGTTTTGGTTTGATATTATAAAGCACATCACTGTAAGTTTTGATCAAAAAGAACAGGAAAAACTTGAAAAATGAAATGGAAAATTCTACTTCGTTTCTCAAAGAAATTGAAGAATGTCATACTAAACCGTAACTCCAAATTATCACGTAATCACTGAGTTTAATTCATTTATTTGTGTCCTATTAATTCTCTAAGCTTTCATTTCTTTAGCAAAAATTATGTCCAACCGAGGATATATAATTGGAAACGCTTAACCATCCTCCATCCATCAATCTACCTTGGTATCTCTAAATATATATTAAATAGAAATAACAAAGGATAGACAACAAGTCTTTTTTTTTTCTATTAGACATACCACTTATTGTAAGAATGGAATTATTTTGCAACAGATTATTGATGAAATCCACTGGAGGGTCTCCGACTTTTCATATTGCGATAATATGACACATTTTGAACTTAGCTTCACTGTGAGTACCGAGTATGCATTTTAGAATAGAATCTCTACACATTGATTGATTTTTGTCGGAAAATTAATACTCATTCAAAGTCTGATGAAAAGACAATTTTTTCTAGATTTTATTCATATAGTTCATTTAGTTTTTGATTTATTGTGTTCTCGCACATTCATATAAACAGGTAGGTAGAGCATGTGTTATCTAATGAATTTGGTTTAAAATTCAATACATACGTGCATTCTTAGTAGTAAAACCATGTGCCAAATTTCAATTATTTAGATAACTGCATGTTGTTTTTGAATTATCGTGTTCACATATAGACAAACAGAAACTTTACCTTTTCAGGCCTTTTGCCTGAAATTTAATTCATGTATATAATTTTTATTTCAAGACCACATACAAGATTTCCTTCAAGTTGCTCTTTCAGTTTCTGAATTATCTTTTTCATTCATAATTGCAGAAATGGGGAGTTTTTTTCGAAGTCACAGAGGTAAAAAAAAATATGAAGCTATATTATAACTTGCAATTTGAATTCTTTAACAGTTGCACTATGACTTCTTGGAAGTATGTTGTCGAAATTGCGTCTTATTAGACAAGTTTATTTTTATTTTCTCGTATACATAGAATACAAAAAGAAAGCATCTTAATCATCAAAAATTAGATACTTTAACCTTTTGACCTCCCTCAGTACGGAAAAAAGCACTTTTAGAATGATTCCAATCTGTTCTGTGAATTCGATAACTCAAAAAATGGCTTGAATTAAATGGATAGAATTTGATAGGTGGTTTTTACACCAAATTTTTTCACATGGAGTCTGTTTGTCCAGTTGTCAGAAACAGAATAAATTCAATAATTCCTAGACGAAGGGAGCTAGATGTATAGGCACACGTATTTAACGACTAAAGAATAGATTCGTATCTAATATTTAGAGCTAAGTCGACAAAGGGATGACAGTCTGTCGATGTAAATGTCGATAGCTTAAAAACGCAATGATTTAAATATATAAAATCTAATATGTATATTATAACTTCATTTGTAGTTCTGTGCCTAACTTTGGTTTCAGTCGATGAGAAAAAAGACAATCAAAATGTATATTCGATTTTCTGTTGCTTATGCATTAACCGTATTCCAGCGATTAATCCCTAATGATCATACACTAATCGTCTCTTTCGTAGCTATTGTTCACTAGTGACATATTGTTGATAATGCACAAATGTATTTGTTGGTGCATATATGAGAGGGTTTCGGGATGATTATTCCCACTGGCTATACAATCAGAGATAATCATGAATCAAAATTTGTCAAATTTCGCTTCTTTACGCTTCTTCAGAAAACGCAACTAAGATGTATCAACAATGAAAAGTATAAAAAATGCGCTGATTTCCATCCAATCGCACTTAGTATAATTATTTATTATTATAATATTCGATAATAAATTATTTATCCATCATTTGTTCTCCTATTTTAAATTTTTTCCATTTTCAACAAATGCAATGCGCACGTCAGTTTGAGATCGAAAAAATAATAATTTTTTCCTAAAATCGAAATTTTTTTTCTGAAAATGATTTCATATTTTGTAAAAATGGATTCAAGTTCGAGTATTTTATTTCTATTTTATCATCAAAATTTTCTAAATCTTTTCTATAGTGGATTTGTAACTTAGGTTTCATGAAATTATTCTACTCATTGATGGGTTAAGTCTAAAAATATTTCAAAACTATAGGTTGGATATAAACAACATGTGTTAAAACTTAGCTTTCTAGCTTGCTCCAGTTTTGAGTTATATGCACAGAAAAATAGATATGTTCATAGATCGACTACAACTTCAAATCTATGATTTTGGCTTAAATGTTAAGAGACTAGATTTCATTCATCTAAATCATCCCCATTTTTGTCTATCAAGTTGTCAGAAGGATATAACATGACACTAACTCTTGTACTCGTATCTACACTCATTTTATGAGAGATTTGAAGGGATTAGAAGGGGGGATATCAAAACTACCAATCCATTCCCCTACTTACTGCATTGAAAACAATTAAACGTTCTCAAATGACTCACATTGAAAGGTCAGGACTTTTGAGATATAACAACAAAAATGGCTTTCAAACAATAATTGATAACAATTTCAGAGTACTTCTTCTAACGCTTGAAATTGAGATCGGGAAAAAGAAAAGTAACAACAGTAAAACATTTAAAAGCATCACAAATTCGAAGTATATGGAAATTTGCAAGTATACGCAACATTTTAAAACTGTATTGCAAATTCGTACAAATTCGTATTAGAGAATAGTTGATTTTATGAAGAATTCAAGTAAGTGATAATTTAATGAAGAATCTCAGCTAGGCCGACAGACACAGTTCAGACGAGACAAATTAAAAACGAGAAGATTCAGCGATATCTCAAGGTCCGATTATTTAACCATTACAAAATTTTCTCTTTCAGTTCGTATGCTTGAAAATAAAAAATATAGACTACGATAAAGATGTTTTTTTTAATTATTATTTCAACTTATCATCCTTTGAAATGGCACAATTATCTAAATCTAATTATCGGATGTCACTGTTTCTGTCATTTAATACTTATTTGCGGTGAGAAGAAAGTGTCTCAATATTTTCCCATAGTTAAGTTCGAAGGTCGAAATAAAACAAACAGCAAGCACTGATTAACCGCTAATGTTTTCTCTCTCTCGAGTTTTTCCCTTAACTTAAACCCGTTGCTTGTTCATTAGTCACTCCAGTCACGCAATCAAGGTCAATTACATATCATCGGATTTGATCCTAATCGGAGAGACACCACCTGTCAATAAACACAAACGACCTCTTTGGACTGAACAGGTTTAAAGCATTCTTTTCCTGGTTTCGAAACTCTGTCCCTTTCTTTTTTTCTTTTTTTTTGTATAAGAATTGCAAACACTTTTTTTCTGCTGGTAGTATAATATAATTATATTTTACAATGAATAGTTATAAATACTCATCACAGAGAATTTAAAACTAAACTAATGGAATTAGTCTTCCCGAAACTTTCTCGCATACTTTCTAGTAAAGATCTTATCCTACTCCCACCACGTAAAATTGTGGACATTTGATAAGGCCACGAATGCCTTGTACGGCATTGACGAACAATAGATACGAAAGATGATCATTGGCGTGAATCTAACACGCTATCTAACTACACTAAATCTATTGTGCGAATATGTATTTTGAGTGCTTTTCTTTTCAGACAAATTTGACACGGAACTATAGTTATAGTTACTAGATCAAAAACTGAATTTCATTGGTTTAAGTCATTGCGTTTGTTAATCATTGCGTTTGCATGCCTCTGAAAGTACAGACTGAGAGACAATCAAACGTTTGAGAGATTTGATTCAAAATTTCATAAGAATCTACATTTTAATAGCTAAACCTGTGTGCCAAATTTTATCTATCTAGCTCTATACGTTTTATAGTTATTGATTTAACTTGTATTCGAATTATCAGCCAGATACACTTACTTTCTTAAAATAGATTTTGCTCCATCATTTGCTTATCTAAAATCCATATTCCAATTTCATCCTTCTAGTTCAAAGGGCTTTTTTGTTATTGTATTGGCAGGTATTTAGGTATAGTGAAAACATGTATTTTTCATGTAAACATGTATGTATGTATCCAAACACGCTGAAAAGGTCGATTTTCGCCAAAAATTATATTAAAAAAATATTTTGTATAGACCAGTCTTTGAGCTATTCAAAACAGGTTTACTTTTATCTTTGCGTTAATTAGAAGTCAAGATATTAATATTTTCGTAATGATCGGTAAACCAGAAGTGGACATTTAAATGACCGGAAGTACCTATTTAAAGGGCCAAAAACATGTTAAAAATCTGTATAAATACAAATTTAGTTTTAAATAAGGAAAATTTTTTGCACAGAAAAACACAAAATACCATTGAGAATTTCAACAGTGTTTTGTGGAAATTTGTACCTAAGATGTTTTTGTTGACCTCCGAACCCTCAGATTAGGGGCATTTATGTCTGTAATACATTTTAAAGAAAGTTTTATAGGATTACTGAATATCCTTAAGGTTTTTGGAGTGTATCCTAGTGCAAATTCAGTTAGAGCATTTGCTGAGCTCGACAAAGACAGAATAAAAGAATCTAAGCAGCATTCATTGCCAAATGTAAAGATTGCCAGAAAAAAAAATTTTAAATGATTGAAAAAGGAAAATTATTTAAAAAATGAGGAAGAAGAAGGTATAACCTATAAATGTGGTGAATTTAAGTATGTACACACCTAATTTATTATTAAAACATGTTAGTGTATATTTTAAATGCATTTTTCTCAAAAAAAAATTTTTCCTTATTTTTTGCTCACTTTAAATCAAATTACACAAAATATAATTATCATATTACAACGAAATTTGGTGGACTTTGTCTTTATTCTATTTTCTAGAGAATTAACAAAAAGAATTTAGATTGAGGGAATATTTTTTTTTTAATTTACAGCCTATTGTTTGAACAATAACGTCATAAACTTACTAAAAATTTCATGATAAATTCTTCGACTGGTTCTTTTTATTTTTTATTATAACCATACGATTGTAGTTCATTCCCTAGAGAAAAATATGTACTTTATTTTGGCATAAGTTTTGTTCAGATGCGAGTAATAGATTTTAGTATAGCAAATTTGAAGTTATTTTAAGAATTTTCTTAAATTTATGCTATTGAATGCCAATTTTCAAAAATTATTGTTTATTTCAAATATTGACATTCTATTACTAATCTTGAACAGTTTTAAACTCAGAAATATGGTTAAATTATATCTATACCATGTTTTTCTAAAAAAAGTTCTCCGAACGTGTTCGGATACCTTAAAAAAGTTTGAAATGAGGATATTTGCCAAACAATTCGAATTTTGAGAAAGTAAAGATATATAAAGAATTTCATTTCATCGCTAAATGATAGTGAAAGCATTGGATAAACTTTTAATTTTGCCTTTATAGGAAAGTTTAGAAAAAAAAGAAGGTTAAATTGCTAAATCAAAATGAAACTTGTTTACTTAACTATTTTGCTGAATAATTATTGAAATTGCATTGTTTCTTAAATGCATTTAAATGTTACAACCTGCATTTTTTACAGAATTAATATAAGCATTTTGTATATTCTCTTTTAAGATACAAGAATAGTTTTTATCAAGGAGGAATTAAACAATGAAATTGATAAGATGGCTATAGTAAATTACCTTTTATCTAAATTATGAAATAAACTAGATTTAGAATAATAAAAAATATTATACACGTGAATTGATCGAAAGGAAAGGAAATTAGACTTTAGAAACTTTAAGATAGTAGAAAAATTATTTCCCCGCTTTAATTTATTATCAAATAGAACCAAACTTCAGAAATCTCTTAAATCTATTTGGAAATAAATAAACAGGAGATACATTTCTACGCCATTCTAAATTCTGGAGCTTTATTATTCTTTGACAGATATAAAAAATTATTTGAAATTTTATTACCCATTTTGAAATCTCTTCATTTTAAAGATTAACTATTTTGCAAGCTCACATGACACTTGTCAATTTATGTTTAATACATATCAAGAAAATAACAATTTTGAAAACAGTAAATCTTATATTATCACATCATAATACAGCGCAGTTGCTAAATAGTAAGTTATGTTAAAAATTATTCAGCGTAGTTAAATTATTAACCCGTGCATTATGTTTGACAGGTGACTGCTATTACAATTGAAATGTCCCGATTATTGCAAAGGGTATTCCAAAATTAAAACAAGATTTGAATTTGCCACCATTCGTGTTATAAAGTATTAGCAACCTTATTTTAAAAAAAACCATTTGACAGCTGATAGTTTAGGATTAGTAAAAATGGAACGTTACACGGTAGAAAAACTTGTTACAGATAGGATAAGGTTATGTATGGAATAATACATAGGGAAAATGGTCTCTGTGGCTTTGCTGGTTTCTCGTTTTTCAGTCATTTCGTTAACCAAGCACTGAATTTCATCCTTTAATACAAGAGTGCTTATGGGCTTGTTGGCATAGACATTTCACTTCAAATAACCGCATAAAAAGAAATCCAATGGGGTTAAATCACACGATCTAGGGGACCAATTCACAAATTTTCGAACTGTGGCCGCCAGACTTTTATTATTTTTGAAACATTGCTCAACAATGAAAGCGCGTTGCTCTATCGTGTAAAACTTCACTTTTACTAACCCTAAACTATCAGCTATCAGATGGTTTTTTAATAGGGTTTCCAACACTTTATTACACGAATGGTGACAAATTCAAATCTTGCGTTAATTTTGAGACGCCCTTACTTTAAAGCAGTATCGAATAATTTAAATTTTTTTTAAAAAAAATTTAGCCTTAAATTTGAACTAATAAAGATGTCGGTTTCCCGTTTGAAGAAAAACACGAAATTTCATATTATCTTGTTTTTATTAACCGCGAGCCGTTATTGGCTAAACACGCCAAAAATAATGGCTGTGTTTAAATAAAATTAAATATCACATTCATAACTTGATGTTCAGACTTCTTTCAACAAAGAAAGGGTTTGAGTAACAAAATTGAATCCCATGACATCATCGTGTCATTAAAAAGTAAGTAGTGCTTAAATTATAGTACTTAAGTATCTGGGTAATCTGTTACAAACTTCATGATGTCTTTTGCGGTAATGTGATTTCACTTAGTGTTTCTTCATGTAAACCACTCAGATAATTAGCAGAGGCTTTGATTCTTATCTCTCAACAATGGGACAAAGTCACGCGATAAAATATTGAAGGATGCAACGAAAATGAATGATCTCGTTGCCATTTTTCATGTTCACGTGACCATAGGCGGATGAATAAACTTTGTTTCCATAGATGGATTTAATCCAAATTTTACAGGAATCTGCTGTGCCAAATTTCAGACTTGCAGCTCTTTGCCCTTTAGGTTAAAAAGTTTGCAGACTGAAAAAAATTTATTTAATTAATTTTTAAAAACTGTGTTTTGATCTAGAGAAGTCTAAATATAGAAATTATATATACGAATCTTTATATAATATACACTGGTGTGCAAAACTTAAGCAACAGGTATGTTTTTTGCCATAACTTCACGAGAAATCATCTGAGAGACATGAAATTCAGAAATGAGATACAGCATTTTGTTCTGAAAGAATGACGAAAGCATAGTTGCGCAGAAATGAATACAATGCATACAGTATGGAATCAAACAAAAAAAGGCTTTATTGAACTCATAGTATCGTTACACATGATTGTCTGTCCAAGAGGAAGAACATCAAGCAGATGTTCCTTAGTATGGGATATGCGATACAAGCGATTCCCAACGCCAGTTGATTTGGAGAGAGGTCGGGACACGGTTTCATCCCAGTAACATCACGGAAAGAGACCGTTTCGGTGGTCCTGGAGTTGTCGTCTGGGGAGGCATTATGATGAACGGGCGGACTGAGCTCCACGTTTTCGACAGAGGTTCTGTAACTGGAGATCGCTATTGTCAGGAGGTGATCCTTCCCCATGTGCGTCTGTTCCGAGGTGCCATTGGATCAGACTTCGTTTTTATGGATGACAATGCACGGCCACACAGGACTCATGCTGTTGAGGAGCTCCTGGAAAGTGAAGTTATCACTCGAATGGATTGGCCGGCGTGCTCCCCTGATTTAAATCCGATAGAACATGTGTGGGATGCTTTGGGGAGACGCCTTGCGGCACGATTACATCCTCCTGGGAACCCCCGACAACGTAAACAGATGCTGATTGAGGAATGGGCACTCTTACCTCAAGAACTGTTGGACAATCTGGTGCTGAGTATGGGGAGACGGTGTGAAGCAACCATTGCTGTAAGGGGAGGGCATATCCCATACTAAGGAACATCTGCTTGCTGTTCTTCCTCTTGGACAGACAATCATGTGTAACGATACTATGAGTTCAACAAAGCCTTTTTTTGTTTGATTCCATACTGTATGCATTGTATTCATTTCTGCGCAACTATGCTTTCGTCATTCTTTCAGAACAAAATGCTGTATCTCATTTCTGAATTTCATGTCTCTCAGATGATTTCTCGTGAAGTTATGGCAAAAAACATACCTGTTGCTTAAGTTTTGCACACCAGTGTATATGGAGACAGAAGTGTCTTCCAAAAATTTTCTCGCATGCTTTCTAATAAAATTGTCATCTCCCCCCTCCCGCATAAAATTGTGGACTTTGAGTTTGGCTACGAATATTTACATGATACTGGCGAACAATATTAACGAAATATAAATCGTTGGCGTGAACTTGCATTTTAATAGAATCTGTCATGAGGTGACTTTTTAGAGATTAATTTCTGGTAAATAGTTAATATGCAAGTAATCAAAAATCGATTATGTATTTTGTACGTCTTTTTTTCCGACAAATTGAAATCAAAATTTGACATAGAATTAAAACTGTAATCACAAGATCACATACAAATTTTGTTTATTGAAGTCATTGCGTTTACGGGTTTTCTCAAAAGTGCAGACTGATAGACGGTTAACCCCTTGACAATTTTGCAAATTTACTACAAATATATACTTATATGCTAAACCTGTGTACCAAATTTCATTCATTTAACTCTTTTCATTTTATAATTATTTCTTTATCTTGAATTCAGACACAGAAGTCTTCTGAATGGGTTTCGCCATACACCAAATTTCATCTTTTTGGCAAAAAGGGTTTTTGAGTTATCCTATTGGCAGACAGATGAACATAGTGCCGAAAATGAATTTTTCAGACTGAAAGACGTCTGAAACCTGGAGATCCATCAAAATCTCGATTTCGAAATTTTTAGAGAATTACAATTTCTTTGTAAATGATGAAGTGAAAATTAAAAAACGATTTCTTTTTTTTCCTCCCCGGGTGGAAAGGAAAATTTGAATTTAACTGATGATTCTCATTTTTAGAGACTTAAAAATATCGTTCTGAAGCAAAACCAGACATTTATACTTGTAACTTAATATTATATGAATTTTCTAAAAATCCATAAAAAAAAGGGGACAGTCTCTTCACAAACGGATCTGAATCAAACCCATCTTCCTATACGTTTCCTAATTACATATATTTAGAAGAGGGGAAGGCGCATCTCCTTTGTTACAAGACTAACAGAACAACGAGACGTCGTCAGACGATAAAAACAACAGTTTCCGATAAGACAGGTGCCCACTTCCCATGCTCACCTGCAGACGAAGGACAGTGTGTCCAGATGGTGAAGACGAAGCTCATTTGGACTGATTTAGAAATCCAGGTGCTTCGGACAACATTTATTCGCAAAAGGAACCAGAAAGGATTGATCAATTTCTAATACACAAGCGGCACCTACGGAGAACAATAAAAACTGACAAGACTAAGTGGTACAGGTTAAATGGCAAGGTTTTATAGCCTCCGGTGCAGGTTTATTGGTTTTATTAGATACAACAGATTCAAACTGGTCTTATTCTGGGAACTCTTTGAGTTAAAAAATTCTGATGCAATACTTTTTTTTTATTGTTTAGAAATAGTTTCGGGTTTGCTTTTGTTTTAGATTATGTTTTCTAAAATTTTCTTATCAATTTCATTTCTTAGGCAACTTTCACTCATAAAAATTAGAATTTTTCTCGTGATTTTCTTTTCCTTAAGTATAGAATTCTGAAGCACGACAATGCGACAATCTTTTCTGGAAAGAAAGGATTTTACTTTTCGTAGGCCACCAAACATTCTTGATACTGGACGAGTAAATCTAAGTACCTTAACAGTTTATTTTAGTTAAATTAACATTCCATTTTGAAGCTGCAAAAAGTTATTTTTAGATGGGTCTTTTGATTAGTTTAGTTATATTGACGTGCAATTATTTTAAAGCAACACTAGGGCTATTTTGGGATGGATTTCGTAATTTTGAGTCGCAGTCAGATGACGAGGATGATACCTGAGCTGTCACCCCCCTCCAAGATTCTGCACCACACCAGTGAGATGACGTTTGGCCTCGAAGGATTTATCCCCCTTACACGACGATTCTTCGATGGAATCGGGTCCACCGTGGATCCCTTGATCAATTAAGAGGACGATATCTGATCCAGCATTCCCTCTCCAAATTTCCACATCACACCAGCAGGAGGACGTTTGATTTCCATTAACATAAACATGGCCCTTATTGAAGGTGTAATCTTCACTGAATCGTGTTTGAAACCTTGACTTGAACATTAAACCACTGCGGTTCACAACTGGAAAAAAATATTCTTTAAACATGCAACATTTTTGTTTCCCCCTCAAGATTCAGGGCTGTCATTTTCTTTCTGTAGTGAAATCGGGTTTCGAATCTGGAATCCTCATTCTAATTTTTTTTTATAAATATATGTTTTCGAGTTTTCCTCTGTTATGGACTGCTTCAGATATAATTACAAAATTTCAGAATTTTATTTTTTGCGGTCATAGTTATTTCTCCACGTATATCGCGCATATTATGAAAAAACTAAGCTTTATATAGTCATATAATAGAGTTACTATAGAAGA
Organism: Argiope aurantia; assembly: GCA_026543865.1. Classification (NCBI taxonomy): domain Eukaryota; kingdom Metazoa; phylum Arthropoda; class Arachnida; order Araneae; family Araneidae; genus Argiope; species Argiope aurantia. The sequence goes on along the minus strand of JAPMOR010124037.1, from coordinate 121,999 downwards.
AATTTGATATTATATGACTGTTATGTAATGTACTGCATAAGCTTTTTTAACTAATATTCCTGATTAGTTACATTTATACGATACAGTTTCAACTACCATGTTGAAAACTGTATGTTAGGACAATGATTTCTAAACTTCTATACATTGCATCTATGAAATTAGATATTTCTATGTCACCCTATGTGACACTTCAGCAAGATATTTAATAATCTTCATATATATTAGATAAAGAAATAAATAAAACATATTTTAGGTCTCATAAAATTGTAAGGAACAGAATTTAATAGATATAATAACCGATGAGATAAATGAACCTGTTCAGCACAAAACGTTTTCTCAAATTAAGGAATAAAACTGTGCACAGTACTCTTTATTTCATTTTCAGTATTGAATCCAACGCGTTATTTAGATTTTATAACAGTAGCCGATAACACAAGAATACATAAAACAGATATCATAAAATGAATTATAATTCTTTTAGTTTGAAGAATATTATATAACATCTCTCTATATCTATCTCATAGAATAGAGGGGATCACACTAATTTACCTCAATGTGTGTTGTGTTCCTTCAAAATTTATAATTCCAATATCTCGCATAGACTCTTTTTTATAACATAACTAATTTCTATAAATTTAGTTATAATCAGAATTTTCCTTAATATATCAAAAAATAGCCTAAGAAAAAACATTTTGGTGATCTTTCGCAGCTGCGTTCAGTTATTAATTCTTTCATGGAGCTTGGGCACAAGGAAATCATCCACAAACCATATATATTATGCTATTTTCAAATCTGTTGAGCTACCGTCTCTATTCTCTTACATGCACTGTCTATTACGAATAATAAAGTTTGCAAAAATATCTCAAGTTTTTTATAATGATAAACGAAAGCAGTTATTTCAAAATATATCATTCCGAGAGGATTTCTTATTGCGCTTCAATTATAAATTCGTTTATGAAGTTCAGACATGTGTTTCAACCATCTATTGATCAATTATGTTACAAAACACTTATATTTGTTGACTGTTGCCTTAATAAGTTCTGTTGTCTTGTAAAGTCCTGACATCATCTTCTCGCACGCGCCGCTTATTATTTATCAACCAATTTTTCAAAAATACGACATCAAAATTCTCTATAATGTGTAATGAAAATTGTTATCTCAAAATGGGGATGATTCCTTATTGCTTAACCGCATTCAATTAAGAAATTCGGACATGTGTTCCATCGACCAAATCTGTTACTTAGTTACAAAGCGAAGCACATTACCATGCGGTTCCACCTTGGACATATTTCAGAGAAAGGCTTGGCCGTAAGCAGGTGTTAGCGACCTATTTCCTTCCAACGGGAAGTTGTGTCTCCGCCGAAGAACGTAAAAACACCCTGAATAATCTTTCGAGGTCATGGAATCTCTTCACAGGCGTGCTTCGAATTTTAATCTACTAACCGACCACTCTCTCAATGCTGCTCACTGCAGGGGGTACGATACTCTTTTTTTTCCAGCCAACCCCTCCCTCTTTGAAATAATCGTCTGAGATTTAAGACTCTCTGATCTGTTGTTTTGTTTTGGATTGCCATGGTACAGACCATTTGTGCCAAAAACCAAAGGCGGCTTTTAGGCTCTAAAAGCAACTGATTGTTTGAGGGTAGAATAACACCGGCGTTTTTTGGAATAAAGACTCCCGGTAGTGTGGCGCGTAAATGCGGATTATCTACCACAAGATTGACAATTGTGGTGTTTCATTTTATTCTGCACCATGTGAACTTGACGTAATTTTTTTTTCTAAAGCAAGAAAGCTGAAGATAAATTTTTTTGCCGTTGTTTACTGTTTTGTACAGAGGTCCATGTCATTCCAAAATTATTTATTCTAGACCTCATGTAAAGAGGTGTTCAAAGGTCTGGGTTTCAGTCGCTCATTTTGCTGCATAAAGACTTAAGTTTCGAAACTGTATAATAAATAAAAGGTGTGATGTTATACATTAAAAAGTAAAAGACTACTTTTGAGATAATGATAATGCTCGGGTTTTTACAAGTTCTAGAGGCAAGAATTTGTTGGAATATTTGCTTATAACGCTTTAAATGGAAGATTACTTCTTTTAGGAAAAGGTTTTTGTTGTTGTTGTTGTTGAAAATTCCGTTTTAGAAGACATGATTTAAAACGCGAATTAATTTTTTTCCTCTATGACTATAGTATCGGAATGAAAGTTCCAAGGGAAATGAACGAAAAAACATTGATTTGGCTTAGAAATTTTGGAAGAATTGAGAAATAACGCGAGCAGACAACTGGCATCCAAGAACTCAATGAGCTCATCTATACTGGTTATTTTTTTTTTCATAAATTGACTTTAATGCACTGAGACAAGCTTTGGCATCATATGACCAAAGTGATAAAATTAAACTTAATTCCAAGAAAGTAGACTTGGAAGTAGTTTTACTCTCTTACTGCAGCGAAGTTCAAATTAAATTTTCAGAAAGTACTCTCTTAAGTTACATGTTTGGACAAAAACTTATTTTTATTGGAGGTGGGGATGGGGGTGGAAAAGAATCCTTCAAAAAAGCAGTCCAGATTAGTTGTTATAAATTGGTCTGATCATTGTTATTCGATCTGACGTGGGTCATTCCTACAAGCTTGGGTCACGATGACAGTCTTGTAAAAGAAAAGCTAAGAAGTCAGAACTCATTTAACGTTACTTTAATACTTTAAATGATAGTGTGAAAATTTGGTATTTTTTTCCTAATATATGCAACATACATAAAGAAATAACTATAATCTTAAAAACAAAAAGTGGTTCCGAAATTTTGGAAATTTTTGGACCCAAAAAGAATGTTTTTGCAAATATGTCTTTAATAATACATTTCGGCATAATAGATTTTTGGAAAAACTCGAGAATATCGATGGATAAAAAAGCGTAGATTGATGAAATGATAAAAACTGAAATTAATATTTATTTTATTTTATTGTTGGGTCAAACAAAGCAAAGTCTCATTTCTTTGAATTTTATCACATCGCTTTAAAATAAAGTTTCTGTTTAAAATAAAGTTTTGGAGGCTGAGGATTCGAAACCAGATTCCATAAAGCTTTATTGTTTATACCGGCCTAGTATGGTTCAGATGCCTTTATATTAGCGTTACAATGACGGCTGAAAGAGAGATGCCAACTCAGATGTCGTTTTTGTCATCTGACGGTGATTCAGGTTTGTCCCCACGCAAATGTAAACTAATTCCTTGAGACATTAATGTAATTAAATCAAACTAGAAAATTGTACAGCTTCGTATATTATATTCCTTTATTCATCAAACTTTTCCTTAAAGTGTGTAAAAAATTTTTAAATGTTAGAATGAAGTTCATATTAATTCATTTAAAAAAAATAAACTAGTTGTAATGTTCTTGCCTCGGTTTTTATCATATGCTTCCACTAAATGATTCGTTTTTTTCTTAGCAAGTGAAGAATAAAGTTTTATGTTTTTGCGATTACACTTATATTAGAAGAACTGTTATGCTGATCTGATTATTATGAACTAACTAATGAAAATTGTAATAGAAAATCCCGTTTTAGAAGTTTTAGTTATAAGTTTAAGTTTTAGAAGTTTTGTTTCTTTGGAATAGGAACTCTTCTATTCATAATATTCATGAATACTCATATTTCAAAACTAATCATTAAAATGAGTTTAGAACACATAAGGATTCCCTCACATACAAAAAATGCAATGAATTTGAAATAATAAAAATTTTAGACTACTGCTCATTAACCTTTGATACAATCCAACATTAAAAAAAACTGTAAATAAAATGTGAATTTTACAACTCTACAACTAATTTTTATCATGTTTAACTTTATTTTCATTCCGATAAAACAGTCGAATTAAAAACATAAAAAAATTGTCTCAGTTTCTAGACACCAAAACAGAAGCTGGGATTTCGGATACGATATTGACGTAGGCCAAAACTGCGTGGATATTTTTTAATTCTGCCAGGGTTACAAATAACAGTAGATAATTATATATACGTACAGAGTGAGAAGGAGACAGAGAGAAATCATTAATGAAAGAAGAGAAATTATGTGTTGAATTTCGTTCATTCATTTTGTGGCATTTGAGTAAACGTGATCTAATTTATACTAATAAAAAACTTTCCATTAACAGATTTTATCCAATATTTAATAAAAAACCTGTATACCTATTTGCAACTGTCTATCTTGCCGGGCTTTTTGTTATTGTATTCACAGACCAGGCGACGTAATTCCGAAAGTAGTTCTTTCAGACTTCGGAAGTTCTTAAATGTAGAAATTCGTCAAAATCTCATAATTGAAATTTTCGATCATTATAATACTTTCTCCTTTAATACCACTAATATTAAGAATTTCTAATAAAAATTAAAAACTTTTCTATAAAAGCTTTTAACTGTGTATTGTGAAGAAAAATAATTTTTTGAATAAAAAATAAGGGTTCAAAAAACTCGTTAAAAATAAATTATCACAGAAAAAAACGAAAAAAAAAGGGGGGGGAGTATAGAATGAATAAAAAATAAATGAAAAGCTTTTAAATGAATTAGTTTAATTTTTCTATACTGAATGTTAAAGAAAAAATATTATTTCCAAGACATTCATTATAGCTTTATAGATTTTTCAGATTGCCATTTGATTACATATTATTATGATTTTTATTTTGATCACCGGATTTTTTAATAAGAAAATTATATATATTTTTAATACATCATAAAAGTCTCTTTTACAATGTATATCTTTATTTCTTATGGTATTCAACTGTTACTTTTTTTAATACGCAAAACACTGAAGCTTTATCAAGGAATTGATCACGATCGCGTAAGTATAGCTACGCCGTACACAAACAACTAAGCCAAATAGTGCGGTTTGCTTGGAATTTGCTTCTAAACAGTCCTTTGAAAATTTCATTTCATTGTGAGGAAAATAACAACTATTGATATTCTGTATTTCAAAAAATAAATATTCTAATTTGTAAATCAACGACATGTTTGATATCCTAACAAAGTAGTAACAATTCTAATTGACATGAGTAATGTTCCTATTCTAATAATGTTTTTTTTTAATATTTATCCTTGTATAATAAATTTAATTTCCTACTTTTCTTATTTTTTTATCAAAAATATGAATATCAAACCCAAACTGTAAGATTTGAGAGTCACAAAGAAATATTTTAAATAATGAGATTTATAATACACATTTAAAATATATTATTCACATTTCACAATATATTTTATATTTCAAATGAATATCTCTTATGATTCATTATGTCTTATTTTCTTCATCATGCTATTTGATATTCGATTTAAAAATTTATTATATCTCTTCTTTAATATATTTCATAATCCATCATTATAAACATTATCTAAAAATCTGTGTTTCTAAAATAATTTCTGGATATCACCTCTGTGAAACAATTTTTTGTTAAATTAATATATCAATTGATAATTAAGATACCTAAAATTATTAAAATAATCTAATGTGACTGCGAAAAAATAAAGTTCAAATTTTCAGTTCTCTAGCACATTAGAAAATGAATGAAAGAATCTGAAAAAATCGATATTAAAATCCCATCCTTAAAAATAAGAAATATGCGAAGTAAACGTTTAAAGCAAATAATTTTAATTTGCAATTAAAATCTCATACTTGTATTCAAATTTCTAAAAAATTAGCCACTTTCCACTTGAATTCACTCAAAAAATTAAACTCCAGATATATGTAAAATTCTATATTGCTATTAATATTGTAATGACAGAAAAAAAAGCAATATAACTGTTGCTGATTTCTTTAAATGTTGTTTGTCTGAATTTGGGACGATTTCGTACAGCATACAATTGTATAATAATTTTTTTTAGAATTATAATTTTTTTTTTAATTTTGCTCGTTTCTATTCATTTACAATTTAGTAGAAATACTTTTTATAAATATGATGAAAATTATTTTCTGCTTCTGAAAAGAATTAACATTGAGTGTTTTTTCAATTGTAGTAGATATTACATAATATTTGTTATGTTAAGTGTAATGTTATTATGCATGCAGCTGTAATTATGCTGTTGCCTTTCATTGAAAATGTCCTCCCCAATAAACGTGTAATTTAAATTTTATCTGCTGTATCCTTTTCTTTTACTTAATATAATAACAAAAAGCTGGCTACTTCGGAACCTTTTGAGTTTCGATTCCATGTTTTGTTGTAAAAACGATACCTATCTTTAGAGTTTGTAAGTGACCTTATCGGATACTTTGTATACTAAAACATGCACTGAAATCTCATATAATTTCCATTTAAAATTAAATGGTGTTTTCATTTCGATTGTATTCGTTTCGATTGGTGTTTTCCTACTTCATCAATCGCGTTTTTAATAAAATTAAGATATCCGCATACATTAAAATCATATTTTGACCAAAACTCGTAACAAATAAATGAATTTAATTCAATAGAAACAGATAATAATAAACCAATTTCGAAATATTTGTAGAAAATTTTTCTTTTTTTCTCATTATAAATTAAAAACAAAACTTTTAAACCATTTTTTTTTCAAATGTGGTCTTTCTCAAAAATCTCTTTTTAAACGCGATTACTAATTCATAATTCAAAATATCAGTCTGAAAAGCATGCATTTAGTTTATAATACTATTCTAAAAAATGAACGAAAATAAACATGCAATGATTATAAAGTTATGCACGACAGAGGATTTAGAAAATATAGGATTTGAAAAAATATCGAAATTCCTTTTTAAAAAAATCTATGGTTTTATTTTAAATCTTTTGTAATTTTTAGTTATTCCTAAACTTTTGTTTCAGGCCTTAGTCAATATATTACTGATTATATATAATTATTAATGATTATTCATAACGAAGGATATATACTGGTCATTTGTTTTTGACTGAGAGTGCTTGAAAACAATCGTTAAAATCTTAAAAAAGTTATACATTTTCTCAAATATTTAAAAAAATTAAATTATAAAACACTTTTTCAAGATATATTAAGTTTTTACATAAATATTATTTTAAAAAATAAAAATAATTTTCCTCCGAACGTAGTCGAATACCTTAACTAAGCTTAATATATTTTATCAATCTATACTTATTACGTGCCCATATCTATTATGAGTATTAATACCTGCTATTATGTATCTATATCTATTATAGGATGAAACTCCTATTTTGAGCATTATCTATCTATCTGTCACATTATATATAATCTTCTAATGTGCTTCGTGGAGAAATTACTTATAACTTGATATCATTACTTATTATCGAATAACGAAAGTCAAATGAACTCTTTTTAGAATATTTCATGAATGCTTTTTCTCGCTGCACTTAATTCAATACTTCATTTAGCTTATTAATGAAAATACAACATATTAACAGAAGTGTTAGGAGAGAAGCTTGTCGTATCACCGAAACCTCCATCAGAGGAACGAAGCTTAAATGAAGTCGAAATTATAGCTTCAAACAAAAACTTTAGGTTGATTTGATTAACTAGTTCTATAAAATAACGATAAATCATGGCCAGTTATTTCATAAAATATTTAGAAATTCTATAAAGTAACTGATTTAAATTGTACGAGCAATAATTTGTAATGGACTGGTTCTATTTATTTCATATTTTTAGTCTTATTTAATAAGAAAGTGAAACTTCAATAATTGTGTTCTGTATTAATAATTTAACACCCAGAAAAATCAGTATTTTAGGTGAAGAAGCTGCTCACTAAAGATGCCTAGTTAGTTTTAAAACCATAACAATGTGTTAACTATAACACAAAAGTTTTTTAGACTAAAAATTTTCTTTGACTAAGTTTATTAATTCATGCTCAAATTTATTTTTTTAAGATGAAAATCATTAATATTAAACAAAGAAAAATATTTGAACAAGGGGAATTTGTTAGCGTCAGAAGAAATGCAACTTCAAAGAAACCTTTTTCGATAGAACTTTTAAATGGTCACAAACAAATGCGGTATTTAATATATTTAATATGCGGTATTTTGTGACCATATTTCAAATGGTCACAAATTTTTAAACTGTTATGAACGCATAATTATCTAATCCATTTACAAATTTTCTAATCCAAGCTTTTCAAATGTGTGGTCACAAATTTTTAAATTGTTGTGAAAACATTATAATGATCTAACACATTTACAAATTTTCTAATCCAAGCATATCATACGTGTTTTGTAGAATCATCTAGAAGAATTGGGCATTCATTAAAACAGAAAAAAATTTCATTTTGTTTTTGGAGTATTTATTTAATTCGATGAAAGGCAATTTTAAAATCTTTAGAAGACATTTTAAATAAATTCAAGTCATGACGAGTGTAGAAATATTACGCACAAATTAACGCGTGTTATATACAAATGCTGAAAGGCTGCAAAATTTGAGATCCTGATGTACTTTAAATTTGCTTTACGAAGGACGCAGGCCTTTAGATTTCTGTAGCAGAGAACCTGAGAAACTACAAAGCTGATTTAAGGATTTTCCTGGTGATTTGACCAAGGTTCAAGATTAAGAGATTTAATCTCCAAAATAACTCATGTAATTTCAACCACCGAGAGTTATCTCACCAAAAGTTTATCTCATACTCTCTAACAAAGATATTATCCCAGTGAACGCCTTCATGGTATTGGCATACAATAGTTACGAAATATTAACCTTTGGCTTTAATTTAGCACTTTTACCGAATCTGTCGTGTGATCCTTGGCAAGTGTTTTGGTGATTAATCCTTGACATGGGAACAAAAGTATCCAAAAGTCGAATTTGAGTTCCAGATGCATTCTTCCCAACCGATTGAAACAAAAATTTGCCATAAAAAATTCTCTTAATGCCGCAAAATCGCATATTAAATCTGATATATTTAAGTAACTGCGTTTTGAGCTATCGCGTTTACCTGTTTCTAACAATACAGACCGAAAGACAGTCAACCCTTTGTTGGAGTTCGCTCAAAATTTGATAGGTGTCTGCAGTATTCATATTAAAGTTATGAACCCAATTTTATCTATCTAGCTCTCTTCGTTTTGTATTTATCGTATTAACTTATATTCGAACAGCCAGACAGACATTTGATAAAAATCTAAAAATGTGGTTTTAACCTGTATACCAAATTTCATCCGTCTAGCTCAAAACGCTTTTGAGTTATCTTTGTCTTAGATAGAATTTTCCTTTTTTTTTTTTTTTTTTTTTTTTTGAACTATAAAATAAGGAGTTTCGTCAAAATTTCGAGTTCGAACTTTTTGATGATTACTATACTTTCTCCATACTTCGTAACGAGAAATTAAAAACAGCCATTATACCTTCAGGTTGATAATTATTAATCCATAATTGTTATTTCAAAATGATCGTATTCAATTCTATAGAAAAGCTGGTGGAAACATTTCTTCCAAGGTTAATTTTATCAATTAAAATCTCGTTTATCTCATTTGAAAACAATCTATTTAGATATATTCAAAACCGTTCCTTGACAAATAATGTAAAGATACGAAGACTCTATCGACTAATCTTAAACGTCTGACCACTTCTCCTATAGCAAGAAGCTGAAAGTGCATTAATTTTCCTTTTTACGCCGAGGGTTCAGTCTTGCACTCTTTATTGTCTACACCTTCAACCGCGGATTAAAATAAACACGAGGCATTAAACTCATAAACCATCGATCAAATACGAGTGATTACCCAATCATGTTGAACTAAAATGTCAATGTTTGACTGGCATTCAATTAACATCGCAAGTCCAATGCTGGATGGAACAGGAGTCCTTTTTTCAGTTCGCAACGTTTTTACACATAAATTAATTTTCCACGCATCGCTCCATTGTTGTCTTGTGATTGTGCTACGCCTGTTCTTTCGGGAGTAACTGCAACTGTGAGAAAGAAGGGGAGGGAAAAAAAAGAATCTTTTTATATGTCTTCGGCGAAATGGTAAAAGATGGGAGAAAAAAATAAAGGGTCGTTTCTGGTGGGCGTGGAACGATGTGTAAGTGGAGTCCTGTGGCGAGACATTGGCTGTCATTTGTGAGCTCTATTGTTTCCCCCTCTGTAATAAAGGGAAAAAGGAGTGAAATAATAAAAATGCAACAGCAAGACAGAAGACAGGCGCACTGTCTGTCTGCCCTGACCAAGCTACGCAACGGGAGGGGACCGTGCTGAGCCAAATTGAATAGAAGAAAAAACATTTTACATATATTGATTACTAGCCGTCTATTTCGACTAATAGGCTCCCGGGAAATTATAATAAAGAACATTTAACCCGACGCTAGTGCAAATTATATCAGGACACAGAATATTTCCTGAGTATTTCTATAGATTCAGAACCATGCAAGACGTCAGATGTATATGTAGGGAAATAGACTCGGTTCAGCACAACATAATAAAATGTGTCAAACTCAATGAAATTAGAGGAAGACTCATTATGGATAGTGATGATTCTTAAAAAACACTGCAATACCCTGAAAATTTAAAAACATTAAAAGAAATGATGGAAAAGATTTCTAGCCTTTTACCAACAGTTTGAAGATTCTTTAAACTATTCTTGTCCGTTGTCCTCAAATGCGAAAGCTGGATAGTTAATGAACATAACAGTCAGTCACAATATTCCCTGTTTGTACAGTATAGGTCTGTGAAAAAGGGTGACTGGCTGTAATTACAAAATAAAAGCAGGTTCCCGAGAATCTTCAGGTCTATGATTCCGTCAAAAAATTATTTTTTAACATCATATTGTCAGACATTAAAGTCATGCTATTTTAATATTATCAATTTAATTTCCCGAATAGTGACTAGCCTCTGACATCATATGTTATCAAAATTGTAAATGTCCGGTTCGTCTAT
>JAPMOR010124037.1:91101-101185 GCA_026543865.1 Argiope aurantia | reverse complement strand
TAGCGGCCGTTGGAAAAGGGTATTTATGTTCTCAAGGTCCAATTTTAGGGGGCTCAATCGGATCAAAAAATTAGTGAGTTTATATCTTCTTTTTTTTTTAATAAAATATCATGAAAAAGCAAAAAAATAGTGTCCTGCCCCAAGCGCTTGTTACCCTTGCTATGCAACTACATGTTATGATTTTTCGAATCAGAAGTCTCCTTTTCAGTTCTCACAAAAGAAATACTTTTAATATAAATATTTTTACCATAAATAATTCATTATTAATAAATAAAGAGTTAGAGATTTTTAATTAGTAAAATAAAAATAATTATGTTTGAAATATTTTTATAATTTTTTAAAGTATTAATTTAATACATGGGAATTTTTAATTATTTTTGAAATATTAATTTAAAACTCAGGATAAAGCCATGTATAATTAATAAAAATAATTCGTTGATAAAGGCAATGGGTAACTATTTTTTACTTTTTAACTTTGAATAAACCAAAATAAATTCGAATTAATAAACGATTCAATAAGAAATCAAAAGAACTAGTGGAGAAATTGATGATTTTGAATGAAAAATCATTCAGATTTCCCAAACGTCACTGTATTTTAAGTTTAAAGTAATGTAGCTAAAATTACGTTCATCAGACAATTAAATACTAGACTTAAAATTATTTTATTAAAGTTTTTAAATGTACTCGATCTATCATGATTTTCACATAATTTTATTAATTAATCATTTTTATTTAATTAGACATACATGCGTATATTAGTAAATTAGTAAGGCAATACATTAGAGATGGAATTTTGATATCGAGTCACGATAGTCGATTGAAAATTTGCACGCTTAAATATTCTTCACAACAATGAAGTAATCTCCTATTTTCTGAACTTCATTGTCAGTTAATAATCCAGGAAAACTGAAGAAAACGTTTGATTCCTGACATTTTTAAAGCAATTTTTATTACTTTTAGTTTACTGGCTTCAAATATGAAAATAATTTTTTATCAGTTTGATTTTTTTTAGAATAAATGCAACTAAGTTATAAAATACTTTAAACTTTAAAAAGCCAGTTATAATTTAAACAAAAAAAAATCATATGAAAAGAAGAAAATTAGGAGCAGTGGTTGCCTCGAAATTTCCTCGGATGTTCTCTTATAAAGGCAATATTCTTCCTCCTCCTCCTACCTCCTCCCGGCCAGTTGAAAGGCCATGAGTGCCATGATAGAGTAGATTTGTATTTTTACACATGAAAGTTATATGCATCATAATACAATATGGGCAATTTGTACCTGCGTATTAACTATATTCTTTGGAGAATAATAGACGACCATTACATTAAGTCATTGTGTTTTTGAGCTATTGACATGCGAAAGTATCGACCGACATACATTCATGAAGGACTAGATTACAAATTCGATTCTGATCTACATTATAGAAGCTAAACCAGTGTACCAAATTTTGTATATTCGGCTCTTCATGTTTGTCGTTTATTGTGGCCAGTTGTATTTTCACGGTTGGACAAACAGGCTTTCCCTCTCTGGAATTCGTTCAAAATTTGACAGACATCTGTAAATTTGGTCTAAAATCCAATACCAAATTTCCTCTATCTAGCTCGATCGGTTTTCGTGTTATCATGTTCCAAGATAAACAGGCATATTTTCAAAAATTGGAGAAAAATTCCACCTCTTGGAGGAGATTTGGAAAACTCTTTGATCCAATGGTCTTTCGCCTTCCGCTTCAGCAGAAAAGTAAATGTTCATAATATGACAAGCGATTTCTGTTTAAATTTAAATGATTTTGCAACATATTTTTAACAAATAAAAAAAATTCCAAACAGAATTTGGCTATAGCTGATTATATTCATCTGGAATGAAAAAAATCACAAATTTAAATTGTTTTACTAAATTTTTGACCGTTTGATCTTCATACTTCAAGCTGTCGTTCAAGAGAGGGAAGAGGATCTCATACGAGAGGATGCCCAGTTAAAGAAGGATCGGGAGGAGGGGCGTCGTATGCTCACATACGGATTGTCTGTACAACTTCATTTACGCTATCACCGATCTTAACGAAAAATTTAGATGCATTTTTTAAAAAATATTCTCTAATTGTCTTGAAATCAAGAATTAGTATTCTAATGTACTAAGGCATGTCACAAATCTTCCATGCTGTCTCATGTTACAATATGTTTAATTTTCTCGTCAACCATAACAAAAATTTGGTTCAAAATTGACAAGTATCTCTATTTTAGATATTAAACCTGATTAGATATTCAAAATTTGGTAGAAATTTACACATTTAGTCTTAATTCCATATACCAAATTTCAGACCTCTATATCAAAGAGGTTTTTAGTATCGTGTTCATAAACATGCAAACAGACATAATACAAAAATATGTTTTTTGAACTCAAGGAGGTCTGGATTGTGAAGATTCGAAATATTCAAAATATCCAGTTTTCGAATTTTCAGTATTCGAATTTTTTCAGTATTTTCCAGTATTCGAATTTTTTGACGTTTACAATACTTCCCTCTATATTTTGTATACGAGAAAATGAAAATAAATAAATTATGTAATTTCATAGCTTTCAGTCATGAAGAAAAATTAGGTTTGCGAATAATAATTGATAATTTGTGTACACTAAAAGGTTAACTATTAGCAGAAGGAAAGCATTAAATGCCCTGGCTTCTTATGCCTATGGGCTATCAGAACAAAACAACCATTAGATAAAGGAGGAAATGACCTACCGGAGAGAACATGCTTGCTGGATAAAGAAATGGTATTCGTCAACTCTTTGTTCGGACGAGGTAAAATTATGGTGCCTCCACTGAATATAAATTTAGGGCTAATGTAACAGTTTCCTAGAAACCAAATCAGGATAAACCTTGCTTTGCTTACATAGAATAATTAAAAAAAGAAAAGTAAGAAAACTGCATGGGATGAGCAAAAAAAGATTTTTAAAAAATGAAAAACTGGAATTTTATATACTTGCCTAATCAGACAACTCTTAAACTGATCCTAAATTCGTGAATGATAATCTTATGAGAAACCATAAAGTTGAAAATTATTTTTATTTGGATAAAACAAGTCAATAGTTTCTGAATAGTTTTTACTATAAAATAAACATATTTGTGCTCTTATATTCTTTATGACTCGCTTGTTCTTCCAGATTATTGACTTTTTGATTTGTCAAACGAAACACGAAATGCATTTTTTTAAAACTCCCTTTGTTATTTTATACGTCTGGAAAACATGAAATCAATTTAATAACTTTATGCAAATAAAAAACTGCATATATTAAAAAATAAAAATGCAAGTATAAATACTATTACGAAATTAATAATTACCAAAAAAGTGCAATTAAATATTTTTATGAATGAATTTGTATTTTATTATAAAATTTAAAAGCATTATGTATCAAATAGAATTACAAATATTATTAAAATTAGAGATGTTCTGAAGTTAAATTTATACCATTAAAAAGACAATGTTTTGAACCTTAAAATATTAAAAAGACAATTTTTGCATCACAGTTTTTTTGGCAGATATTCTTGTGGTGAATACCTATCATAAATCATATATATCTGTCATAAATCATATCAGATATCTGTAAACTACAGACTCCATCGAGGCTGTGTGTGGCGTAATTACCGCACCGCTCATCATCCGGGTATGCTTCTAAAAAAGCTATTCTCTCTCTTTCTCTTCGGAAAGCTCTCGCGCACTGCCTCGATGATGTTCGTAGTAAAAATCAAATGTTTAATTACCTTAGTTAAAATGTAAATAAAATTATTTTTCAAAACGGAATAATTGGAATCACAACAAATACACGCAATGCTAATTACGACATGCTCATCAGTTTCCATAGTTAAGCCTTAGCTATCACTCACCTAGAGACGGTTGAGCCTGTTTCCGTGCTTGATTAAGCGTTATTTCTTGATTTTTATATATTTTATCCTCTGACTGAATGCTCATTTTGGTGAAATGACGAAACTTGTACAGAACATTTCTAATATAATATTGCACTCAATAATTACCTAAACAAAGCATTGAGTTCAATACTTCTTTAAGAACGTTTATTGAAACAGACTGAAATTGTTACGATTGCTTATTCAAATTTGATTGTTGCCAGTCCACAATCTCTACCAATAATGAAAAAGAATGCGTGTGTGAAAAAATAAAGGAAATGTTTGCGTTTATTCCTAATAATTCACGTAAATATTAATGTGCAAAAATAAGTTTTATATCTTTTCAAAATTTAAAAAAAAATCATCTTTCTAATAATACCAATTAAATAGGCGAGCGAATTTTTACAGAACTTTGACAATCTTTCTAAAAAATTGTGACTTATTTTTAAACAATAGATTACATTGTTGCGTTGAAGTTGGATCCTTTTTTCATTGTTTCATCAAATATCTGATTGTGTGATTTTCTTCCTTTGTTAAAAGTTATGAAGGATATTGTTTAATATCTGTAATTCACTTTACATATAAAAAAAGTGAAGCTATATTTTCTATATATTATAAAGATAAATTATATTTACCTTTACACATTTACATTTTAATAGTGCCATTATGTTATTAAAGTGACTTCATGACAGAAATTAGAAAGGTTCCATTACATTCCATTAGGAAGATTCATATGCGCAATGAGCGGAGCACATGTAAGCAATTAAAGTAGCATATTTGAAATGTCCGGCAAATTCAAGTTATGATCGATACAAAATTATATCTAAATGATTTAGATGAAGTTAAAGATAACCAGTATAAATAAGCAATATCAGAAGAACCAGCTAGTGTGCGCAATTTCTTTCTCTCTCTCAGTATGTGTGTGTGTGTGTATCTGTATGTGCGGGCGTTATTGCTCTCAAGTACAAACCGTTTGACCCAGAATTGCCTAACTTGATACATATATACTTTAGAGTATGGGAATCTGCAATTTGGAGAGATTTTTTTTTCTTTGATATTTCATTTAGAGTTTTAATTATTTAAAAATGAAGCGAAGTTTTGCTTTTTTTTCTGATAGAACATTCGAAGATATTACATATAAAAATAATTTTTACATCATCTTAAAATTCAAAAAATTATCTTTTCATCGATACTAATATTTTAAAGTAAAAATAATTAAGTTTTTATATGTAATCAATTTAAAAAAATATGTTAAGCATGAAAGTTACAAAATGAAAAAAAATGACGTGCTCTGATTAGTGTAAGTAATTATCAATGTAAAAAATAGTCAGCACGCTACATGGCGTGGGGAAAATCAACTTTCTCGAACACGTTGCTCTTACGTGGACAAAAACTCAAATGAAAAGATTAAATCCCCTGGATCCCAAAGAAGCCAACACAAAAGCTACACTTAACTGTAAAATAAGTTCATAGTGTCATGTTATTGTGATCTATTTCATTGCCTTGTTTTGCGTAAAACATCTCAGAATGATGCATGAATTTTCTCTTTTGGTTATTTTTGGAGTCACTTTTTTGAAAAAAAAATTTATTGCACACCTAATGATATTCGAGCAAGTCGAAATTTTTCTGAGTATTATTTCTTTTATTATGAATATTTATGATGACGCTAAATTTTCTCAGCATTAAGATGGAGTTTGGTATCATTAAAATCCATCCATTTGCCTAACTGTCTTTGATTCAAATACATTCGGACAAAAGATACAGATACTTACAATAATAATTGAATGCTACATAAAAAATGTCTTGAATGCGTCTGGATTAAGTTATCATTTTCATATACACATAGATGGCGCTCGGAACATATAAACTTAATCTCAAAAATGAGTTTTCAGATTTGGCTAGAGGGGTAATCACCTTTGTCCGAAGGACTCAACACCAGATGCTACACTAACCTGTAATAAGCTAGAGATGCGCCTTAGAGGGTAATCTAAAGTTTGACAATTCATCAAAATCTCAAAGCGAAATTTGATTATGGTTGCAATACATTTTTTCTGCCTTCTTCCTTTACAAGAAAATAAAAACCAATTGTAATAAAATATGCATTATTTATCACTATTTTAATATTATTTAAGCTAATCTGTAAGAATTTTTAAATTTTGATTGTTAGTCAGAGGTAAATACACATTAAAAATGCAAAAATTGCTTAAACATTTTTAAAAAGATTCGAATTTAAAGTCCGAAACATTGTATCATTATAATATTATAGCCTTCATTCGTCTATTTTTTTTTATTTATTCTTAATTACATCG
Organism: Argiope aurantia; assembly: GCA_026543865.1. NCBI lineage: Eukaryota > Metazoa > Arthropoda > Arachnida > Araneae > Araneidae > Argiope > Argiope aurantia. The sequence goes on along the minus strand of JAPMOR010124037.1, from coordinate 94,984 downwards.
CAGCGATAATGTGAATAAAACAATTATGTTTAATATCAAAATAAAAGTGAGTACAAATCAGAAACTAACACAAAATAAAGCTTTGTAGTAAAATATATTTATGTTTAAGAAAATTTATACGGAAATAAAAGGGATGTCACAGAAAATTCAATTTTTCAGTTTTAAATTATAATGTTATTATTTAAAATTTTGAATTTTTCCTCTAATTTTTTTTTCTTATTCATATTCTGAATGCATTTATCAAAAATATTTAAGAAATCTTCATGCATAAATAAAAGAACATCTCCTCGAAATATATAAAAGTCTATGATTTCATTCGTTTGTCCTTCAAAATTTTTATCCTTCCTTATTGCTTGATAGCTTTCAACACAGCAATTGTGTTTAAATTATGAACTTCGAATTTATGTCGTCACTGTTTTAAAGTACTTATATAAGAAACGATTCTTTTTTAGTCATTGACTTTTATAGTCTTAATTTATATAATAATCTTTCTAAAAATTACCTACATGCATTATAGCTGTGACAAAATTAATATTCTGATGATTCTCTCAGCTTTTTCCATGTTCATCTGTTCGTTTATAGTCTTAAGATTTAATTCTTCTACGAGATTCATAAATTTATGCATGGAAAGTGTTATCAGTCTTTTTAAGAAGAAGAAAATGCTTCAACTATTTCTATAAATACATTTTTATGTGTAGCATTTACGAGATTTTTCTTGAAATAGAAGTGAAAAATGCAACTAAACATTTTAAATATGATATTTTTTTTAAAATTCACATCGTATGAATGCATTTTTTAAATACCTAAAAACCCTATTAACATATAAAATTGATCATTTTTTTATTTACTTTTCAGCCAAAATTTAGTAGAAGCTATTCTGGGTAACTTTTAAATTAAGGTGTGTGATTACGAAGTGATTTAAAAATAAAAGCTCTAAAATATTTTTATTTTTGTATTTTTGCATAATAAAAATTTTAGAAAAAACATATATGAAACCAAAATATACCAGTTAAATAACAAAAATATTTTTTACAAAATGAAAAAAATGGGGTTTTGCTATAAAAAAAAGAAAGAAAAGAAAAGAAAGAAATATAAAGAAAAAATCTTTTAGTTTTGAGTTTTACCAGGTGATTTGCTTAACATTTTGCAGATAATTCAAGATATATATATTATCTAGGTCCTAAACTAAAAAATAAGCTATATTTCTATCCAGTCTTTAAATAGTGAATTGACAAATAACATGAAATTTTCAAAAATTTCTCTTCGTATTGTGAAGCATTAAAACTATAGGATTTTTCTAAATAAATAGATTATTTATTCTCCAGTTTAGGAGCAACGAAATATATTAAGATATTATTACTATATCAAACTTGAAAAAAAAACAATAATCATTAGATTTTCATTCATGGTTTCGTAGGAAAATTCTATCAAAAATAAGAATTTGTGAAAATTACTTCTAAAGTTGCAAAATATCATTAAAACGTATATTAATGCAATTATAAAAATTAATGTAATTTCCTAAAAAATGCACTTAAAAACAAAATTCAAAATTATTTATAAAAAAATCTTATTTCGTATAAAAGAAAAAAAATTCAAGTAGTCACCTACCTTAATTGCTTAAATTTCTCTGAAAGAAAATATTCTCTTGTACCTATTAAAATGTAATGCCAGCAGGGGTGGTCCCTCTGAAATTTTCTCATATACTCTTTAACAAAATTATTATCCTCTCACATAAAATTGGGCAAGGCCATAAACTTAATGAGTATACAGATTTTTATTTTCCTAATTTTTTGCTTCATTGTATTGTAAAGAAAATCAAATATGTATTTGAAAGCTTTTTTTCTCATCAATTCAAATCAAAATTTGACACAGAGTTACCATTTTAGAAATAAAATGACATATCGAATTTCATCAATCTAAGGCGTTGCAATTTTGAACTATCGCGTTTACATGCATACGAATATACCTATAGTCCGACAGATAGTTAACCCATTGACAGATTTAGTTTATAATTTATCAATTATCTGTGTTTTAAATACTAAATGCATATGCCGAATCTCATTTATTAAAGTCATTGCGTTTTTCAGTTTGAAAAGTGTCAGACGGTCAATAACTATATGGATTTGGCTCAACATTTTATAAGGATATACGTTTTAGATGCTAAACCTGTATACCGAATTTCATGTTTCTAGATTTTTACATTTTATAGTTATCCTGGTCACTTGTACTCAAACTTCCTGCTAATAGTTTTCGTTCAGAATTTATTAAAATCCACAGATTTAGAGTCAACAACACATACCAAATTTCATCCAACTGGCTCAAGTACTTTTGAATTATAGTGTTCACAAACAAACAGAGAGACAGTCAGACTTCCTGCTAATGAATATCTTTCAAAATTTCTTAAAATCCATAAATTTAGTATAAATAACACATACCAAATTTCATTTGTCTGGCTCAAAACACTTTTAAATCATTGTGTTCACAAACAGACAGACATAATTCCTAAAATATATTTTTCGAATTCATAGAAATCTGAAACGTAGAGGTTCATCAAAATATCGAGTTCGTATTTTTTGGCAACTACAATGTTTTCTTTTTTGTAGACGAGGAAGTAAAAATGTTTTTTTTTTTCAAACATGTAATCCTCAAAAGTTTTATTTAAATTTTAGCTTGTATTGAAACAGAATATTTTTGTAATCTAACGTTGCTCCATAAGTTTTGCATCCATTGTCCCACCAAACCAAACTAAAGATGAAAGAACAGCTACTACTATAAGAAACTAAAACCGGTAATTCATGAGTTCAGATGGTACAATTTTCACATTAATAAAACTGATTTAAAATGCTTCAATTTTCTCACTTCTTTCAGACCGTTATTAGTCTCATTTTGCACTGTCCAGACGATCATTTTTCATAATTTCGACGACAGATGATTTACTTTTTTGGCGCGAGTAATCACTCCTACAAGTCTGAAGAGCATTCGCTCCACCTGCCTTCAGCAGATGCTCAGAAATTTCAAGGTGAAACTGGTCTACTCGTGTTTGTTTATTTATTGTTTTTATAATCTTTCTGGCTTGTACGTGATGTCACGTTTTGCTGATATTTTTATCCGTGCAGTTATGAGCATTGAGCATGTCACACCTGCAGCGGAAGTGATTCTGCATCAAGCGTTCTTTCAGAATTGCGATTTTTTTAAAAAAGAAAAGAATAAACGAATAAAAATGAAATTCTTTTTTATTCGTTTAAGAACACATGTTTCTTAGAAGGCATTGCGTGTTCCGAAGGATTCAGTTTCATATACATATATATAGACTTTCTGCAAAAGAAAATAATTCACAAATTTAAATAATTGATTTGTGAATATACTCTGAATTAGGGTACATATTTTTTCAACGTTTTATCTAGGGAATTATAATCCCTTCATCAATTTATTTTCATCTACAATATTTATCAATTTGTTTAAAATAAATGTTATTGTTCTTTTTTCCATGGTTATTCTTTTCTTACACAGTTTTCTGTTAATCATAATTAACAAATTACATGCTCAAATAAATGTGCGGAAAAAAAGTTTTGAAAACTGAAAGCTTTTGAGTAGGTTTCCGAAACCTGCTTTTATTTCTTTTAATGTAACTGACAAGACGGATCTATTACTGACTTACTTCACATTTTTATGGATCAAGCTTAATTTCAGACGAAAATTTGAATCTAGTACAAATTTCAATTGATAACGGTTTATAAAAAGTAATAGGACTAAGTTTTCAAAATATACTCAAAATGCTTTTTATTTATTTTTATTGTTATATGCTTGGACATGGAAAAAATAAATACAAATGTCTTCTTATGTTGAAAATTTAATTGAGATATTGAGTTTCATTTTGCAATAT
>JAPMOR010124037.1:33763-85166 GCA_026543865.1 Argiope aurantia | reverse complement strand
AGTTCATTTTAGTGAAAACTAACCCATTTAAATTTATGAAAAAATTTGATATTTTTATCAAAAATTTAAAATTTAGTCGGGTTTTTAAGCAAACTAAACGTCATTCTGTTATTTCCTTTGGAGATTCTGTGATGAACTTTATATCTGAACTGGAGCAATTTTTGCATCAAAATCAGCCAAATTCATTAGTTGTTACTTCATTATACTTGATTTCGTATGAAATCTTCACATTTGTTTTCTTTTTTTAACTTCTAATAAATGCATTGCTTTCAGTAAGGAATTTATGTTATGTAGTATCATAAAATGTTGTAGTATTTTGAAATTCTGAAAAAAAAAAGGTACCATGCGTATATGAAAAGATTTAAAACAATTCCAGCATCATGCGTTTCATAAAAACATACCAATTTTGGTTTCCATATAATTCAAAATTCAGATTATTTGAATTTCAATTACCCGGATGGTCAATATTTAAATTAACTTTGAAAAAAATTATATTCTATCCTTGTTAAAGCGAAGAAAGGTATTGAACAAATTGACTTTAATTGATATGTTCAGGTGTCAAGTGCTGAATGTTTATTTGTATGTATATATTCAGTACTTGATACTTGTAATATTACTTGTACGTACTTGATACAATATGTTAGTATACAAAATATAAGTATCAAGTAAATATAAGTATCATATCAATAATATATCATATAAGTATACTTATATAAATATAAGTATATTTTTGTAGTCATTAATACACTTTAAGCAAATTTTGTTTATTCCACTAAGAACTAACCTTTTAGTTATCCAATTTCTCGGATGTTGGATTATCTGGGTCGGTCTTCTTTATACAGTAAAACTTTAATAATCCAGTCAATTAGTCCGGATTATTAGAGTTCAACTTCAGTATGAAAAGGAAGAGCAAATGTAAGTTTCCCTATTTGTATGACTTGCAAGATCTCCTCCAAAGCGATGAATAGTAGCGATATAATCTGCATATGCTGTTATGGGAACCATTTCTAGCTCATAGATATTATTTTCAACTTTGAAAAATAATTATAATTATTTCAAATTATTTATTGAATTATAAATATATTCTTCAGCTTCTTTCAAAATAATTATTAAGTTTTAAAGATAGGAAAATTAAGAAAAAGAATGTATTGGAGTAAATTTGAAATAAAAATAATCCTCAGTTTTTCAGTTTTATATATGGGTAGCAAGACAAGATGGATAGTAATAAAGTAAACATTTATATTTCTGATATATTCTATCCAAGTTGAGAAACATCCAAGTTAAAATGGAGGCAGGAAACGGAAACGATACGGAAATGTAAAATCCATGTATTTCGATCTCAGGTTAATATTAAAATGCAGAGATTCATCAAAATTTCGAGGGATATTTAATAAGTTTCTTTTCGTACACTTCTCTAACGTGAAATGAAAGACAGAAATTAGTAAAATTTTTGACATAAGTATTTCATCAAACAAAGCAGCAGTTTTTTTTTTCTTTTATACGTAGTATAAAATATAAAACAGAGTCTAGAGAAAGTATGGTAATCGTAAAAAAAAAAAATCAAACTCAAGATTTTGATGAATCTCCACGTTTTAGACCTTTCTGAGTTTGGAAAATGTCTGTCGATCTGTGACAAAGATAAATCAAAAACTCTTTGAGCTAGATGGTTGAAATTTGGTATACTGTATTTACACCAAAGTTACAGATTTTTCTCAAATTTTGGATAGAATCTATTCATAGGAAGTCCTTCTGTCCTGTTGTTCGAATATTAGCTAATAAGATAACAACAAAACGAATAAAGTTACATGCAGAATAAAGTTTATGCAGATTTCACATGTATAGTGTAGACACCTGTCAAATTTTGAAACAAAAATCAACAAAGCGTTGACTGTCTGTTGATCTGTACTTTCAGAAACATATTAACACGATAATTTAAAAACGCAATGTCTTAAAAATATCAAATTTAGTCTGAGAATTTGTAACTACAAATGCAGGTGCGTATAATTTTTGTTTCAATTCATTGAAAAAAATGTGTCTAAGACACAAATTCGACTTTCGGTTTCTATTAACCTCATGTCGAGGATTTATTGCCAAAACACTCGCCAAGGTTGATACGATATATTCAGTAAAAATACTAAATTCATGCCAAAAGTTAAAATTTCGTAACTATTGTATGCCAATGCCATGCAAGGCGTTCTCTGGCCAGAGAAGTTTATTAGAGAATAGGCAAGAAAGTTATGGAAAGATCACTGACGCTGGTTCTTCAATGAAATACAAAAAGAAACAGAAAAAACTCACTGTGAGTAATTTCATTTTAGCTTTCCATGGCTTTCATTAAAGCATTAAAGCGCCAATGTTCATAAGAGCTTCGTTCAAGAAAAAAAATTTCAATGCCACTTTCGAAACTAAAAAATAAATAAATAAATAAAAGAAAAAAAGAAAAAAGAAAGAAGCTCTACTCCTTTTCTTTTTTTTTCCAAGAAATCAGTGATTTGAAGAAAAAAAAGAAGGGAAGGAGAAGCAGAAGAAATAAAATTATCCTGTAGTGTCCATCCTTATTTTGTAAGGTCATCTTCAGTAATTAGTTCGCAGCAGTAGGGATCGAAAAGCATCGCTTGTCTGCAGCAATCTTGTATCTTTATAATTGAGACCGAGGAGGAATGTTTTTTTCCCGCTGGAAGCGATGGAGGACCGGAGCAGTATGGCCCTTCTGTGTGGTCCAAGTTGTACCTCACAAACAAGGGATCGGCAGAAATTGCAGAAACTCGCTGCTTATTAGAATGCTCTGGGACAAATTAAAGCCAGCAATAGATTCTCTGGCACATTTTTCGTGTACTTGCGCAATAAGACTCGCCTTGTGCTTAATACCATAAATGTTAACAGATTCGAGTATGCATTTTTTACTTTTTTTTTATGTTCATCAGTTTGATTCTATATTTTGCTACGGATTTACCATATCCAATGTTGGATTAAGCCCTAGACTCCCCCTTAGGCCGATTTTTTCATAGAATTTTAAAATGCATCTATAATTTTAATCCTAAGACCGTATATATCTTTATTCAATCATATAGTTGAATTATTGTATATTATTCCGTTATTAGCTGTCATGTTCCCAAACAAATAGACATCAATCCAAAAGTGTTTTCAAGGGTTTCAAATATTTAAAACTTTTTTTTTTTATTTTCAACTAAATCTTAAGATCAAAATTTTTGGTGATTACGGTATTTTCTCTTTCGGTACCTCATATTAAACCAAGGGGAGTAATCTTCTCAAAACTTTGTCGCATATTTTCTAATAAATTTTTTATGCTGGAAAACACCTTACATTGGCATTGGCGTACAATATTACTAAGTATTAACTTTTGGCGTGAATTGTGAATTTTTACTGAATCTCTCATATCATCTTTTTACAGCTATTTGGAGATTAATCCCTCGCATACGTAAATAATATCCAAACAATGGAATTTGTACTTTAGACGCGTTTTTATCTACCTATTCAAACAAACATTTGACTTAAAACTGCTCTTGTAATCACAAAACCCAATACCAAACTTGATATATTTAAGTTACTGCGTTTTTGAATTATCGTATTAATATGTTTCTGAAAGTACAGGTCGACAGCAGTCAACTCTTTGTTGGTTTTGTCTCAAACTTTGACAAACGCTATAGATGTTAAATCTATGTACCGAATTTTATCTATCTAGCTCTCTTTGTATTTTAATTATGAAGTTAACTTTTATTCGAATAACCAGACAGACGAATTTTCTCTGGACGGGTTTTACTCAAAATTTGATAGAAATTTGCAAATTTGATGTAAAGCCCGAACACTAAATTTCAACAATCTGGCTCAAAGCGTTTTTCAGTTCTTTTTGTCACAGACATATAGACAGACATTTTCGAAAAATATGTTTTTCGAACACAGGGAGGTCTAAAACTTGGAAATTCGTCAAAATCTCGATTTTGAATTTTTTGACGATTACTATACTTTCTTTGTACTACGTATACAAGAAAATACAAAAAGTAAAAAATACTGCATAATGTGTTGTGATATATTTATGGTCAGTGGCTGCTTTAATTGACAATACCAGGTTGGTGACTTCATTAACGTTGAATGACGTGATATGCATTCATATATACATCCTAATGGACCCGATTATCAATTAGGAAAGTAAGCAACGGCTTAGGGGCTCCGAGGCCTTGAAATTTTCTTCCCATTTGTAAGATGCGTATGGGCCTTCCGATGCAACTTCAAAGCTCTTTGATTTGATTTACATAGAATATGCACCCAAATATATTAAAATTAAAATTAAGAATCCTTTAAGTCTCAAAACAGTAACTTTGGAATTATTTTTCATGTTTCCAAATTCAATTTTATTTCAGATGGCTGGCTGTTCATAATTACTTTTAATTTTTTTTTTCTTTTTTCTACAAGATACTGAAGCCAACTCTTCTGTTAGTGGCCCGTAATTAATAGTTTCGTTGATTTAACTTTTTATAATATATGTTATTTAAAAACCTCTTGCGTAGATATTAAACTAAAACTACTTTAAAAAATCTGGCTATAGACACTGAAAGAGTTATTCAAATTTTCTATCGCTTAAAGATTCCTACAAAGATTAATCCGCACATGGCATCTTAAAACAGACATATCTCCATTAAATTTTTAAAAAATTACAAAATTAAACGCAGAATTTCATAATATAGAATGAAAATAATAGTTTTTAAAGTTAAATCTTTATAATATGTAGCAATTAATACTTATTATGACTATGATCATAACTTCTTAAAAGGGTCCGATAATACACAGCATGACTTTCCTTATTATCAAATTAAATTGTTAACATTAAAAGATTACCTAAAATAACCTAAAGATGAATCACAAAAATTTCCTTATATGCTACCAAAGCAAGCACCTGTTTTATCTCTAAATTTAGAAGGTCACTTGGTGGAATATTGTTTATAAGTAAATAAAGCATGTTATGGACTTTTAATTAAGGATGCAAAACAGGTGCCATTTCAACTTATTATTAGAAATAATTTGCATCACTTGTTTTCTGTAAAAAAAAAAGTATAAGAAAAGAAAGTGTCTTCGACTTTTTTCGAAAACCTGCTTCACCTTTAAAGAAGCCTCAATGCTTCTTCAGATATGAAATTTCTGCTTTAAAATGTAAAAAAAGGCCTAGTAACCTTGAATTAAGGCAAATGAAATTTCTTTCATTTCAATATGAAATTCCATTGTTAATGAAACTTGGGTAATCAATATGCAATACTTCCCTAAAAATGGAAACGTATTCATAAATATTCTTCGACAGACCATAGTTACCTCGTAACTATCATAATCTGTATGAGCTTCTGTTAAGTTTGTGCCACCAACTATTATGTTCCTCAGAAAAAGGGTGAACAAACTCGTTAACTTGTCTTGGACAGCATTTTAGAATGTCATCCCGTAGTGTAGAATCAATCATATCTCTTTAACAAAAGGATAAACCATTTTATTACAAACGTAAAACCTACAAAAGAGAATCCTATAGTTTCCGACATTGATGTGAATGACTTCGCTTTCGAAAATTCTTATTTCTGATATGTTTGTCTCTTAATTCTTTAAATCACATGCAACAATAGAAGAAACATTTATGAAGGTATTCAAAATCTACAATGCTCAAGAAATTGAAATTGGCTGGCTAAGCATCTTCACAGGATTTTAACAGTTTATCAAATAGTAGAATTGGTTGAAAAAGACTATGTAAGAAAAGCTACAATAGAAGCCGCTGTGGAAGGTTTTAAGACGACTGAGATTCTTCCTTTTGATTCTAATATTTTTACAGATTCAACATTGATAATCTGCAGCAACTAGTAAGAAATCTTGAAATGTCAGATTCTCTCGCAAGGCAATCTCACAGTCCAACGTCTGCTATACTTTCAAAAGACGTTCGTCCATTAACCATCCTGGTACTTCCTTCTCTATCACTTTCGATCAAAATCTACTGGTCTTGTAGGTGATTTTTTTTTCAAAAGTGTACTAATCTTTGGAAAAGAAAAAAAAAGGAGAAGCGATACCACCTGAAAGTTTGTCAGCAACTGAAAAAAAAGAAACCAGACAAAGCTGTTAAAAAAATATAAAAAAAAAAGAAGTTTCCTCTTCAGAAGTTAAAAAGTATCCGATCAAATGACGATAACGTTGTCACGTTGATGCTCTACTTGATTATTATCTTTGTTTTTAATATTTTGTAAGTTCCGAATGGCAGCTGTAATAAAAGATGGAATAATGTTATGGTATTTTGAGAATGGATTTTGAGTAGAGTTTCTTACTTTGATGATATTAATAAGCATGATTTACGTCATAAATATATATTTCTGAGTGAAAATTTGGGAAGTTAAACAAAGAGAGTATATAGTTGAACTATAAAAACGTTTGTGTTAATGTGGAAGAAGAGAATTTTCATCCATTTAATGACTACACAAAACATCGAGTTTTAATATACTTCTGGTTCGTAAAGTACAAAGTACGAAAGGAACAAACGTCAGTTGAAATAGTGACGAAAAAAAAACAATGACACGCAATATTAAATTTGTGACAGATTTAAACATTTGTCATTGAGAAACTTAGTTAAAATGTGCGACATGTCACAAATGATCTCACGAAAAATGCAATGAGGAATTTAAAGAAATAGCTTATTTTTATTTTTATTTTTTATCACCAAAATATATGTTTATGTACAACTAAAATAGCATTATAATATAGCTTAGATTTTTTAAAAATATATTTTAATGACTTTTCTCAAAATGTCATTCTAATTAGATTTAAATATCGGTGAAATATTTCAGGCGTCTTAATTTTTGTGAAAATTAAATAAAATTGATAATAAATATTTCGGTTAAATATTATGCATTTCTGTACGAGTTTTATGTTTAGAGGTTTTTTAGATAAAAGTCAATTTTAGATTAAAAAGAAACTTAAAATTTTTATGAAAATTCAGTGAGTGTGCATAAAAATATTTTTAAAAATCTAACATTTAATTGCAAAATTATACAAATATATCATTTTGTTCTAAATAAATTTATGACTGTCATTAAGGAAAAAATAACAGAAAACTTAAAAATTAAATCACCAAGAATATGTAAAAATTTGTAAATATTCTAAAATCTTCTAAGTTTTAAATATAATGAATTTCATTTTACAGAGTTCTTTATTTGATTTTAATATATGTGCATATTTCATTGGGAAATTTCATATGAAAAAATTTTATAACTGTAAGTGAATAATGGGTTAAAGTGCCTATTAGAGGCTATGTGTTCCTTTATATATTTGTTGTATTTAGAAAAAGTATTAAGGTGGTACGTCAAATATATTCTAAAATATATAATAAATTTGTATTATATTACTTCAAGATTTGTGGATTTTTTTATTTAATGAAGTAGTAGTAGTAGGAAAATAGGATCATAAAATAAATTAAACTTTATTTCAACTCATTTTAGACAAAGAGGATATTGTGAATACTTTTTTTAAAGTAAGAATAATGCAACGAACAAAAATTGAGAATCTTAAAATAATATTTTAACATTGTCATTCAGTTAATTTTTAGATAATAGGCTAGATAATTGACTAAAACTATTGCTGATTCCTATTCTGAAATTATTTCTTTTGAAATTAGAGAATTAGAAAAACGAATCCATATAATGATTGTTCTTATTCTTTATCTGATGAATTATTTTATTTCTGCTGTGCTCTATAATAATTTTCTTTATATCAGTTGTTTATCTTTAGACTTAAAAATACATTTTTAAATATATCATCTATGCCCCCTTTTGCTGGCTTTAAAGTTTTTAGCATGATAATGCTTATAAGCTACTAAACTATTCACAAATTGCGATTTACAGCACAATGAAAAAATTGTTGAAAATACTCTACAAAGCTGATCTTTGAATTTAGAATATCAGCTTTGATCCATAGTTACACTTGGACAACTAAGACATTTTTCAAAATTTTAATTGGATTTTTAATTAAAAATTTATCGAAATTTTAACGTTTTTTACCCAATGACTTCAAATCATATTATTGCATAAAATCGACTTTAAATTTCAGAAATGTGCTTTTCAGTAATATGAATTTTATTTCCATAGAGTTTTTTTTCTTTCTCTAATTTAAAAATTTAGATATCTTAACATATTTTGCAATAATACTTTTCAGACAGACGAATCGTGACTAAAATATTTTCATATTATGAATCGAATATGATGTGATTCGAATCTGGTTTTAAAAAAAATTGATATTTTAGTTGTCTTTTATGCATAAGAATAGGATAAAAAAATTGAATTCTACTCTCGGTCAGTTTTAATAAAATGATTAAAATTAAAATGAATTTTGTTTTTAAGTTTTAAAACATAAAGCAATAAATCTCCTCAATCATCTTAGCTTCTTTTTGTGGTGATTTATTTTATATTTTATGTTTTAAATTGCCAAAACAAACCTCAGCAAAATACCAATCTATTAACACGTTAGTTTCATGAGTGGACGGTCCCTTTCTAAATATTCAATCGCTTTCAGTGAGTGAGCTTGAAACCTTAAAGATTACCTGACCCTCGGTGTAACGGCTCCGTGGGTGTTAATGTAGGGCCTTATTTACAACCTTCCGACACTATTTGTTTGGAGCCGGGCCCCTGCCCAGTGAAGGGTCGCTGTGTTCCTTACCGCGGGACGCCCTCAACGGAAGTTTTAACAAATTATGCAATCGCAAATTCCTCGCAGTTAACCTATAGCCTTGTTTTCTTTTGCTACTTTTGCTAACCTGGAGCAACTCAAAACGGTAGCCGTGTCTTGGGTGATAGAACCTCCCCTCCCCCCCCCAAAAAAAAACAATTTTGTATTTGACTTTTTTAATTACAATGATGATGTGCTAAACCTTAAAATAAATTTTATAATAACAGTTTTTGAAAATATATATTTATTATATTAATTAGTTAATATTTTTATATTAATGATTTCTATTTTTAAATTTATAAATCCTTATAAATATTAATGAACCCTGAAAATAACTTTGCTCATATACTTACCAAGAAGGTCCCAATTATCAAATATGCAGAGTCTTTAGTTGTCTTCAAACTTTAAAAGTTGAGAGATGTCCAAGACTTTGATTATTTTATGTATGTGTGATATTTTCAGGAAAAATTGTATGCTTTCATTTGATTTAAAACGCTCATATACTGCAACTGACCCATATACTCAAATAAAAATGATGGCAGTTTTAAATTTCTGAATATTATTCTAAATTTTTTTCAGTATTAATTTTTGAGGTTGGCTTATGATTCACTAGACTTAACTTTTAATTAGAGTTTAAAGATTGGTAAAGTTTTAAAAAAGTGCAATAATATTCTGCTATCTCATATATATATATTTGCACGCGAAATATTGAAATTAATTTTCTAAAAGGTAACCCTCAACTGAATTCCTTGTTAAATCAGTTTATCAAAATATTATCATTTAATTGTTTGTATCTGTATAAGCAGTTAAAACAACATAATATATAACATAAAAACATATCAATGAAGATATGATAAGCAGTTTTAATTATTAATATTGATATTAAATAAAAATCAATAAAAAAATATCAGAATTTGGTAGGTAGGGTGAGGGAACGGAACTTCCATTGTATAAGGACCCCTGCAAGTTTTGGTCTGGCCCTACTTCCGGGTTAAGGCCATTGATTTAATAGAGATGGCTCCACTTGTATTAAATCAAAACCCAATTACATTTATCAATTAAATGATAATTAAGCTTTGAAAAGTATTACGATGACAAACTCTCCTAAACGCTTAAGTATAAAAAATTTTGAAACTCTAAAACATGTTGAAGTGTGTGAAAAGTTGAAAATAAATTTCAAAACTTTACAAATATTAAACAAATCAATTGAAAAAAAAGTTTAAAAATAAATTGCAGCAAAGTGTGAATATCGTAAGTTTAAATTGATGAGAAACATACACACAGAGAGAAAAAGAAAACAGATAATTCACAATAATAAATTAGAATTACTAATATTAAATTTATTAATTCGAAATGTGTACTAGACATCCAAAATAATACTATAAAGAGTTTCAAAATTAAATAATGGGGCGAATTCATGATTATAGGAAAAAAAGCGAACTGCATTAATTCCAGTCTTGAATCTACTGTTTTAAATCTATCTACAATTGCCCTTCGTAACGGTAAGAATAGTTCTTCTACAGATGGAAATAAATCTTATTTTTGCTTCAATTATCTTTTTAAATTTAATTCCAATTTTTACAACAGGAATTTAGCTAACATTTTTTCTGATTATTTCTGTGTTACTCTTAATGATAATTTTTTTTTCTCCTTTTACCATCTTTTAAAATTAATCGTTAATCATGTTTCTAGTATTTTTAAAATAAATCTAATTTAAACAATCTGGAGGGGGGGGATTTGTAACATATTTAATCAGTTTTAGAGTAATTAATTTTCAGATTTCTTTTTTTATCTATAAAAGTGAATTTATAAATATGAACAATTAATCTGATGGAAAAACCTTTCGATCAGAAAGAATTGAAATAAACACAGCATGTTGTAGATTTATAAAACTTCTTTCTAATTTTAGTAGAATATATGTATATATTTGTACCTACTTTTTCGTACAAAACAGAAGATATTGTAAACGTCTAAAAAGGTATTTTTGAAATTGTGTCTGTAAATCCAATAGCTCAAAATCAATTAACTTACAGCGATAAAAAGTATTCCCATTACTTAATTGTTATCAAATAATAGATTTTCGTCAACTTTAAATAAAGTTTGTCGAAGAGAAAACTATCTGCTTGCCATGCATGTAAACAATTTAACTCGAAAACACAAAAAGCTATATGGATGAAATTTGGCAGACAGATTTATCAACATTCAGAAAAGGAAGGTGTTCAAAATGCTTCTTAGTAATCTTCATTTTATTAAGAAACATAAAATGCTCCATATTATGCTATTACACATGGAAATCGTGGAGGGGAGTAGGAAAATAAAGGACTACCTTGATTTTTGAGGTTTGCTGCTTTCCTCCCTAAAATGCCCCAGCACTGTTATTAATTTAATAAATACAGAAGATAGCAGGAAACCCGAAAAGAAATTGTTGTTGTTTAATTACAACGAAATTGGATTTACTCTTTTCCGGCCCGAAGTTATCCAAAATAATGATTGGACAGTGCCAATCATAATTGAGTCTTATTGACTATAACCGACTAACAGCGCAACACATTTCATAATCCCTGTATCGAGATAGGAATAACTTGATTCAGTATTATTACTGTGCCTACCAAGAAAGAGAGAACCAATCACTACGCAGGAACTTTCTCGTCATTATATGAGGTACCTCCCAGTGGGAATTGCCTTAAATATGAGAGAAAGTGGAGAGGAGAATACTCTCTTTGATTTATTAGTATTGTTAGATAGAAACTTAAAAAACACTTTCATCCTACAATCGTCTTTCTCTCTCCCAATGTAATATTATAATCTGAACAATAAAGCATTTTTATGACTCAATGCAAAATTTATTAAATACAAATACAGAATTAGACGATAGTCAATAATCGCATCTGCGTTATGTTATGCAACTGAAATTTTTATCACATGTTTAGATGTACAGTACACGACCGTGCTGATGCTGCTAACAGTACAGGAAATAAATTTTATTGAAATAAACTACCGAATGGATTCGAACCAACTAATGTCAAGTGCATTTATTAAACACATCTTACAGTCAAGTATATAAGTAGTATTTTTAACAAAATAAATAAATAAAAGAAAAAAAGATAGAAAACTGTCAGATAACAGAAAGTTTATAAATAAAATGATTTTCGAATTGTAGGCTTAGTACAGACAATATAGCAAATAATTGTTTTAAAACTCAAATTATTGAAAGAAAGGAAGAATATGAAAAGTGACCAATGATAATAAAACGATTTGTTGAATTTGCAATGTTTTTATGTAAAATAACTCTCAAACAGGAAATCATGACATACACTGAAAAGTTTGCTTAAATAAAAACTAACATTTAAAAAAATCATTCCCAAGTAAATTTCAGCGTTCCGCAAACAATGTGTATGTCTTTTTCGGCATTTCTTAAATCTGCTCAACAATGGCTTTTCAATAGAATAAAAAAAAAATTCTTTTTTTCTTTCCATTTTCTTTTTCTATACATTTTCGAATCACTGAATCTGGTAGCTATGAAGAAATAGAGAAAAGAGTTCTAGGAGTTTTCGCTTACGAAAAGACGTAAATTTGTGTTTCATTGCAAATTTCAATGGTAAAATACAAAAATAAAAATAATAATTAAAAAAAATATGACTAGTTTTTACTCTGCAATTTTTACAGATGGCGCCACGAATCAGGGATTAAGCAATTTGGAAATGTATTCAGACATGAATATTTCTTTATTCAAAATCAAAAATTTTCTTTTTCTTGACATAAATGTTTCAAATACAAAGATAACAGAAATTTATTTTTTAAAATACCCAGCAAAGTTAAATAGATATAAAAGACGAAATGAAAATAATAAATAATGTAGTATTTATAAAATAGTCACCTATTAGGTTACGTTCTTGCTAATAGATGGCGCTACATTGAAGACAAGAAGACGTTAAATAATCTATTGAATCTTCTAAGTAATCGATACGTTACATTTATATTTTATGCAATAATTTAATCTCAAGAAAGCAGATTCATTTCTTAGGTTATATTTTTCTAACATTGCATGTAATTATTTTCCAGTTCATACAAAAGCTTCAATCTCAGAAAATTGATATTTTTTTTTCTATTTTATTTGCATTCTCTATCTTAAAACTTACAGCAAACCATGATTTAATTTCACTGGCCATAAAATTAAATTTCTCCCTCTCTCTAAAAGATTCAGTTTGCTTTATCAGAATATTTGTCAAAAGAAATAATAGTGAAAGAAGAATCTTTTCGAATTTACAAAATAAAAAGATTCAAAAGTACTTTTATTTCATTACTTTTGTCCCCCCCCCCCCTGTCTTTAATTCTTTTTATTAGGAGGGGAGAAAAAGAAGACGAAAATGAACATACACACAGCACAGGAAACTAAATTTTTCTCGTAATAGAGATAATTGTAAATTTCGTCCTCAACCGGCCATAGTTACTAAAAATAGAGGAAGAAATCATATGATACTAATAAAAACAATCAAAATTAAATATTAAAAAGTAGAAGTTGCAATTATTTAATACACTCATAAAAGTATATTTATTAAATTTATTATGGATGAGAAATATTCATAGGTAGCAATAACATTTATTTATTTTTTACAGTATAAATTTTTAAAAAATTAATAAGAAGACAGTCATATATTTACGTTTTGAGCAGTAAAAATTAAAGAAGCAAAAAGTAATGTGCGTTATAAAAGTAAATCAATTTTTCTGAATTCTTGATAGTTAAACAATAAAAAAGAATTGAGAATTTTCAGCAAAAAATAAAGCGATTAAAAGAAATGTGTTATAAGGCAAATAGGTTTTTCAGAATTCTTGACAGGTAAACTATAAATTGGTGGTAAAAGAATTGCTGATCATTCTCATTAATTGTAAAAGTATCAACCATGGAATTAAAGAAAAGTCAATTAGCCTGAGGGATTTTTTCCAGTATTGTGGCTAAAATAAAAGTATTTGCTTAATTTGAAAATTTTTGAAAAATTGGGGAACATGGATTTACTACCAAAATACCATGATGCTGGAAATGAGCTTATTTGACTCTCGTCCAGAATTCTTTTTCAATTCTTTTTCTTTAACTAAATTGTATGCTATTTTAACTAAATTTAATTTTGTATTGAATCAGTTAGAGATAAATATATAGGCTATTAAAGTTACTATAGGAAAAGAAAATAGTCACTTTTGACATTTCCCCTCTTTGAAGAAGGACTCAAAATGCAAAATATAAAGAATTTGTTTTTAAAAGAACATGCTTATAAGAGAGGGAGTTTCCTGAAATTTTACATTTTATTTATTTTGTCATTCAGTTACATGTTCAAAATGGTTTCAAACGGAATATTTATGATATTCAATTGCATATTTTTGTTTGTTTACATATCTGAGTTATATGGTACAAGGACCAGATATTATAATATAGGATTAGTTGTATTATTAGTTTGAAAAATGAGAATGAAAATATTTGACCTATTATTTTAAATATAAGAAGTTTTTACTTTTTTATATTATAATAAATTTACTCTAAAATAATTT
This sequence comes from Argiope aurantia, assembly GCA_026543865.1. Taxonomy (NCBI): domain Eukaryota; kingdom Metazoa; phylum Arthropoda; class Arachnida; order Araneae; family Araneidae; genus Argiope; species Argiope aurantia. The sequence continues at coordinate 70,928 of JAPMOR010124037.1, read as the reverse complement.
TTCTTCATCAGTGACCTTATTTTCTTACTTTATTCAATGGCTTGTAAAAATAAAACATCGCTCATAACAATTGTTAACATACATAAAGTATATTTTATCCTATTTAATTGTTTGTTATTTTTGCTTGATCGGTGAGGTTTAATACTTTTAATCTGGAATTACGAATGAAACTTATTTCCTTCTTCTATGTGCATTTTAAAGTTTAGATGTAAAAACATTATCAGCCTCTGCCTGATTCCATTCCTTATTTAAAGTATTACAGAGGTACTTTTAATTAGATTATGTTAAGAAAGATTCAGAGTTTTAAAATTTTTCTAAAACTTTATTTCTTATTAAAATTTGGACAAATATTGCCTGTATTTCATGTAATATCAAATCGGTATTCATTAATTTTCTTTAATAATGAAAGGAAATTACCATTTTTCCCTTAATTTAAAAAAGCGACGTCAAGGCAATAAAACCTCTATTCTTCACTTTGTAACTCAATTAAGAATTTCTAAATTTGGTAGTATATGACCCCAGCAGTTTCGTTTTCTTAAAAAGGAGTGACTTTTAAGTTTCCACTCCACAACATTAAATATCAATAAGCAAATTGATTACTCCATATGTAATAATTTTCAAGCATAAACAGTTAACAAACAAGCTAACATTAGATCTATTACAGTTCAATTTAAATCTAACATGTGCAAAAATCATATAAAACGCTTTTTCTGTTTTATTATACATTTGAATTTTTTTTTTCTCCCTTCCTCACATTTATTATTATTTTGTTTACAGGGGAAAAAAATTTCGAAATTAAAAGGTTTCCAATGAAATCGATGTCAAAGTTACATTACAACCAGAGGGAATAGTCTCCCCAAAACTTTCTCAGATACTTTCGAATAATAGTGTCATCCCTCACCCACCGCAAAAAATTGTTGCCTTTGGGTAAAGCAGAGACCCCTTTCATGGCATTGGAGTGCAATAGTAACGAAATATTAACATTTGGCGGGAATTCAGCATTTTTGTTGAATCTATCGTATCATTCTTGGCAACTGCTTTAGCAATTAATCCCTGGCAAACGACTAATAGTATTTGAAAATCGAATTAATGTTTTAGACGCATCTTTTCCAACAAATTAAATCGAAATTAGACAAAGACGCGAAATTGCAGTCACCAAATCACATACTAAATTTGATATATTTATGTCATTGTTTATCTGAATTATAACATTAACATGCATCTAAAAATGTAAACTGACAGACGACCAATCCTTACTGGAAGTGGCTAAAAATTTGATAAGTATTTTTACTATGATGTTAGATCTCTGTAGGGAACTTTATCCATCGAATTTTTTTCATTTTGTAGTTATCGTATTAGCTAATAGTCGAACCGAGGGACAGACAGATTTCTGCTGAATAGGCTTTATTCAAAATTTGATTGAATTCTACAAATTTGGGGTAAAAATTATATATCAAATTTCATTCATCTAGCTTAAAGCGTGTTTGAATGATCTTTGTCACAGATAGACAAACATTTTTGAAAACCATATTTTTCCATCTCAGAGAGGTATAAAATATGGAAATTCTTCAAAATCTCGAGTTCAAAAAAAATTTCTTTGATGATTACAATACTTCGTCTGCACTTCATACATGAGAAAGTAAAAATGAATCCGACTACATCATCTAAAATAAAATTGTACAGATGTAAGAGTTCAATGGCATAGTAAAAAAAAAAAAAAAAAAAAAAAAATTAAATACATCGTTTTCTTGGAATCAATTTACACCTCCCAGGCCTTTATAAAATATCTGTGCCAATTAAATTTTTATTTTCTGTACACATCTTGCAGGAGAACAAAGGATGTGAAATCATAGCTCAACACTTGAAAAAGTTACCTAAATGGCATGCTGTATTACATTTATTTTGGCTAATTTCCGTTTAGTTAATATTTTAATATGACTACCTCATTTAGATTATCCTTTTTCAAGTTTTTCTTCTTTTATTACTCAAAAATTGGCATCAAAAATTGCATTTTATTAGTTTTTAAGCTAGAATTTAATTATTCATATATTAAACGAAATGTAAAAATAATATGGTTTCGAAAGATCAACCATTTTCTTAACTTTTAATATTTTGAAAGCTATTTTTTTAAATCACATTTTTATTAAAATACATCCTAGGTTGAAAAATAAAAATAAAATAAAATAAAAACTAAAGAAATTCTTTTTATATATTTATTTCAAATTTCACTTTTATCTCAAGTTGAGGATAAATAATTAAAAAAAATTCTAAATTAGATGTGAAAGTGCATATCAAGAATCAACAACGGTAATGTTACGGAATATCATGCAGCAGCATCATTTAAGAATTTAGATTAAGGATTCTATTTTTAGGTTTGCTGAAAATAAAAATATATTTTATTTTAATTTCAAATGGAAGATTTATATTTTTTAACTATTTTCAAACTGTAGTTGTTCAGAGATTTTTGAGAATTTCTTACGAAATTTAACTATAGTTATGGTTAAACAATGCCTTCAATCCGACAATTTAATTTTGAACAGCTTTTAATCAGAGTTCTCTAATTGGAGTTTTATTATTATCATTATTATGGTGAAACTGAACTTTCATCAGCATTTTGTAATGCTCCTTGATTTTCTTTCCTTGTTCAAGGTTTCTTTGAGTGATGTAAATTTTTTAATAATGTAAAGTTTTTCGTCTACAATTTGAGTCGCTTTTAATATAAAAATTTTTCATCTGCTTCGTGGCAAAAGCTGCAAGTAGAAGAAACTTGTACTGGGAACTGGCAACACTTGTAATTTTCCAGCCTTGCTTCGTCGATTCAACAACGTGGGACTCTCATTTATATAGTAGAGTTCCAATTACTTTGGAAAATGGTAAGTTGTTTTAAAATATTAGTTTACAATCTATTTTTAAAAGCATAATTGTTTGTAAAAGTAATTTAAATCAATCAATTAATTTTTAAATGCTTTTTAAGATTGAACTCATTTACGAAAGTCTTGATCTATATTCTGTTGGTGCCATTTTGTTTTAAAAGCACAAATTCCGTATTAAAATCTTTTAATAGTGTGATTGTAAGTTGTACATAATATCAAAGTTAGGAATTTTTCCAGATATTATGATCATGATGTCTTTTTAAAAAAAATCAATTTAAGATATATTTTCCCTATTTCACTTAGGATTTTAACATAATCAGGTTTAAGATAAACACGTAAAATTAAATCTGGATCTAATGCGCAAAATCTTATAACAAAGATTTTTTTAAAATTTATTTTATAAACGTATGTGTTTTTGTGAACTTCTCTTTCTCTAGACGCGTTACAAAGTAGGCTTAACTGAACATGAGTCCAGGTGCTTAAACATTATGGGAACGTTTGTAACATTTACATTATTATAAAAGTAAGTAAAAATGAAACATTAATGATTCATTTCATTTGAAAGTTATCATAATATAAAACTTCTAATTCGAAAAAAAGTTGTTAAATTGAAACACGTGTTCCCCGACACATTTCCCCAATCGATATAGAACCGCATGTTGTAGGCATAATATTTTACTATTTATTACTTATTCATAAAATTTTGTTTATATAATTATTGCAATACATTAGAGATTTAGAGGTATTTTTTGTGTCATTGGTATCTTGTGTTAATGGTTGTGTATTTTTGCAGCCGCCTAAACAAGATCAGAAAAAGAAAGACCCTAAAGCAGGAGCGAAAAAGAAGGAAGGAGGATCTTCTGGAGGCAAGGCTAAGAAGAAGGCATGTTTCAAACTTAAATCACTTAAAATAATCAAATTAAATTACTTCCATTAGAATCGATTATCAAGAAATATGAGTTTTAATATTTGATTAAGAATTTTAGTTCTTTATTTGGGATATTAGCACAAATATTTATATCTTTTATGTAATATCAAACCGTAGCTTATAAATTTCTTTATAAATATTTATATACCGTTGAAACGTCTATGGTCTAGTTAAGTTAAAATTAAATGAAAGCTCTTGATTCATTATATCGTGGCTTTTTAATTTATGAAATCAGGAAGGTTTCTTAATTTTTATTTAGAAGTAACTTACCTGTTTATTGATCTCGTTATAATTGATTTCTATTAAAATATCAAATAAAAATTGTGTTTATTAATTTGAAAACAGATTCTTGTTTAATTAATATACTTAAGATCCAATTATTTTGCTTATCTATGAAATAATTTACCATTGCTATGATGAATATATCTTTCGGGTCTGAAAATCTGTTGAAAACATATATTCTGAGCAATTATATTCTAACTTAAAAACAAGTTGGAAATATATTCTACTGTAAGTAATTTAAGATAGTGAAAACTTATACAAAATCTTTTCCCTTCATGTATGATGAACCATCTTTCGGGTCTGAAGTTTATGTGGAAAATAGTCCCAACGTTCTGAGCACTATCAAATTTGATAGTATATTTTTAGACAGGTATTTGGTTCAGTATTGAAATTATAAATTCAAAATAAAATCATGATGAATATATCTTTCGGGTCTGAAAATCTGTGGAAAACTTATATTCTGAGCGATTATTTTAACAATTAAAACAAGTTGTAAATATGTTCTAAGTAATTTAATATAAGGAAAACTTATACAAATTCTTTTCCTTTCATGTATGATAACAATCTTTCGGGTGTATGAAATTTATGTGGAAAATAGTTCCAACATTCTGAGCAATGTCAAATTTGATAACATATTTCTAGACAGGTATTTAGTTCAGTATTAAAATCATAAATTCAAATTGGACCAAAATAAAATCATGATGAATATATCTTTCGGGTCTGAAAATCTGTGGAAAACATATATTCTGAGCAATTATATTACATTTTAACTTAATTAAAAACAAGTTGCAAATATATTCTACTATAAATAATTTTTAAGGTAATGAGAATTTGTACAAAATCCTTTCCTCTCATATATGATTATTTTTCGGGTGTCTGAAATTCATGTGGAAAATAGTCCCCAACTTTCTGAAGCATGTCAAATCTTGTAGAATTTTTATACACAGCATTAGAATTATAAATTTACCACATAAATATATTTTTTGGGTCTGAAAATTTGTGGAAAATAAATATTTTAATTAGTTTTAAGTAGAAGCATAAATTAAGGTTAATCTTAAGAATAGATGTTTCTGCCAATCATGAAATGCTTTTCAATGGATAATTCACCAAAATTGACTAATATATTGAACCTGCACGTAGATTGTACAAGGTTGTTTTTAAAGCTAATCAACTGTCCTACATCCATATTTTACATTTTGCCTTTTACAGTAGAACGTTTTTCTTGAAATAAACACTATGATGAATAATCTTTCGGGTCTGAAATTATAAATGTGGATATCATTCCCAACGTGTTCTGAGTGTTTATATTCAATCACATCACTGTTTTAATATAAAATTTTCTTGTATTCATTGAATCTCTAGTCTTATAATATGTTAAACAATCCTTCGAGTCTGAAAATTTATGTAAAAAACAGTCCCAACGTTCAGAGTTACTTTTGAATAAAATTTTTATGAATATTTACATGCATACAATGATGAGCAATCTTTCGGGTCTGAGATCTCATGAGGATATTGTTCCCAACGTACTGAGCGTGCATGCATTTAAATTAATTAGAGTAAAAATCTTGTTTGCTTTATTAAGAAGCAAAAACTAGTTTAATCTAATCTTGTTCTTTACATCTCTTGAAAGTAATTTCTAGAGAAATATGTAATCTTGCAAAATCAAATTTTTGAAAATTGCTTATTTGTTATGGTTATTAATTTTTCAGGTTTGAATTTCATAACTTTTTATTCTGATTTTTGTGTCTCCTATGATTTATGAATTTTGTGTCTCCCTATTCTGCATGTCAACTGGACATATGATAAATGCCAATAATACATATATAATATTTCAAAAAGTTGCTTGAATTCATTAGTTTTTTTTACTTAGTACTATGTTTATTTATATATTATACATTATAAACAATAATGCAAGCAGCATATAGTGAAATATATAAATTCTTGTTTTTCTTTAATTGCAATGATGAATAATCTTTCGGGTCTGAAACTGCTGTGGATATATTTCCCAACGTGTTCTGAGCATCTATCAATTTTTGTGAATTGTACATGTATTAAAGTGTTTTAGATTGTAATATTTGAAGTCGTCGATATATTTAGTATATAAGTACTTGTAAATTCAATAATGTGTATATCATAAAGTATTTTTATATAATCATGGGAAGAATACTTGCAATGGCGAGCAATCTTTCGGATCTGAAACTTTAGATATTCCTAACATGTGTGCTGAGCTGTATGATATTATTTAATAGTTCTTTGTGCATTTATTCTGAAATTATTTAAAATTACGAGGTCCGTCCCAAAATAGCCCATGTGTTGCTTTAAAACGGGACGTTAATATAACCAAACCAATCTGAAATTATTTAAATGAGAATAGATTTTTAATTCATATGAAAAATAATCTTTTAAGTCTGAAAAGGTGTAGATTATTCCACACATGTTCTGTTTTTGAAAGGCAAATGGAGATATTTCATTATTCAATAATTTTTTTACACTAACAAAGACTCGCATTGCAGGGTGACAACAGAACTGAGTAATCTGCGAAAAATTGGATTTTTATTGATCTGGAAAAGTCGGGGGAAATTTGTAAATGAAAACATTTTGTACTAAGCATGTTCATGCCAATATTCAAAATCTAATGTCGTCGAAACTATCGCAACAGATTTTTGTTTTGCAAAGAACTGAGAAGGAATTTCGTTATTGAAAATAACTCTTTAGGCAACAGTAGTGTTGAGAGGATATTTTTAACCAATAAAGATTGTCTGTAGGAAAATATAAAAAAAATACTCGTAAAAAGAGATGGACAACATTCAAGCAAATAGAATAAGTAATTTTAAGATGCCAAAACAGTTGATAAAACTTCTTAATTCACTTGTAGCATGATTGGTTTTAAACTAATTGATTATTTTTATTTTTGCATTTTAATTCTGATAGTACTTGAGTTGTCTTTAAATTAGTACCTTTCATTTAACATTATTTGCGACAATAAATTTAATTAAAAAAATCTCATCAAAAACTTATACTTCATAAATGAATTGGAACAAGTACTTTATTTGTTTGTTTTTTTAAAAAATTTGAAATAAATTTATTGAAGAATATATTTTTTGTTTAAATTTCTGCTATAATATATAATTAGGTACAAAAATCAATATTTTTTTTAATTTGCTGCAAAATGTAAAATTTTAGTCTTGTAAAAGACCATTCATGATTGATTACTGTTTTTAAATTTTGTATAAATATCATCCTTTATTGTTAACAATTTAACTTGTATTCCAAAGAGTAGTTTTAATATCAGAATTCTTATGCTGTTTTAGAAGCAAAGTATTTATTTAAAATTTCCAGGTTTTTTTTTTAATAGTTTTTTAAGGGTGTTTATTCCATTAGTTAAAAATTAGATTGCTTGGAAATATATTTTTTCATGTTAAATAACTTGAGAATTTATAATGTATATTTTACATATATAGTGATTCCAATTGGAAAAAGACCATACAAATAATATATTAACTGCAAATCATGGATTTTTTTTTCTTTTTCCTGTAGCCATCCTTTTTGTCTTAATTTGAATTGCAAAAGGTATCTTATGTATGCACTTTAGAAAATTTGTTATTGAAGTGAAATTAGTTGAATTTTCTTTATAAATTCTAGAAAGTGGAGTCTTTATTTAGATCCCTTTATATTTCTTAGTCTATGCTAAGTCAACTCACTTTACAAAGAATGCAAATTTTGTTTACATATAAAAATCAGAAATATTAATATAAATTTTAAATGAATGTATTTACTTGGTTTAACAGTTTTTTTGTATTTATTTTCCCATATTAAAAAGTTAATTATTAAAGCATAGTTAAATGGTTGAACTATTTTCATTAAGTTGTATCTATTTAATTTCCTTTAAACTTGTAATTTTAAAAATTGCAAGTTTTTTTTAGTTTTATTTTTAAAGTGATTAAAATATAATTTTGTTTTACAGAAGTGGTCAAAAGGAAAAGTTCGTGACAAATTGAACAACTTGGTTCTTTTTGACAAGCCAACATATGAAAAAATGTTAAAGGAAATTCCAAGCTATAAATTAATTACACCATCTGTAGTTTCTGACCGGTTGAAGGTTAGGGGGTCTTTAGCAAGAAAGGCTCTAGAAGAACTTCAGTCGAAAGGTACAAAACAAGATATTTATAAGATAATTCTTATGATTTATCCTTTAATTAAAGTTATATCCATGCAATTAATATTAAGTAATTTAGCATCCTTACACTATATAAAAATAATTTTTCTGGTTATTAATTTCTTATTATTAGTTCCTCTTTAACTATTTCAGTCAAATTTAGCTGCTGTGTAAAATGTCAATCTGCCATTAGTATTGTATGAATTTTATCTTCAGTTTGCGACTTGTAGAAAATCATCTTAATTTGTAACGGCTTGTTATTGCTGATGCAGTGCAGTATTGTATGTCATTTCTGATCTGCATTGAATCATATATTGAAACACACAAATATTTGGAGTAATGAATGATAATAAATATCTAATGCAAAATATTAGGAAATGAAGTTATCCTCCTGAAATCTAAAATACATTTATCTTTAATGCAATAGCCGTGTTATAATCATCACTATTATAACCTGATGTATATCCTCATTATTTAAAAGGTAAAAAAATTTTTTTTTAGACATTGAGGGAATTAAGTTGTTAATTCTACTGATGCACGAAATAGAATTGTTGAATTCATTTCATTGCATAATCATTATAATTATATTTCCTTTCTTTTTTTCTAGGCCTGATCAAACAGGTAGTGAAACATCACAGCCAGGTGATATACACCAGAGTAACAAAAGAAGATACATCATAATATGGTTCAATAAAATTTTGTATTATATCCACTAGTATTTGTCTTATTGTTTTGTCATTCTGTAGATTTTAAATTTTTGGCAAAGAAAGGGGAAATAAGATTGTTATCAAATAGAATATTTCTTAAATGAATCCTCAAATTATAATTGCAATGTTGATATTGTAACTTCAAAAATTCTGTACACAGTAACGCTTATTTTAAAAGTTATTACTATGGAGAAAAAAAATAACTAAAATAATGTACTGTAGAAATGAATAAAAATACACCTGAAAGTAGGAAATTTTATTGATCAATAAATATTGAAATTATAAAAAATTTTAAAAGAATAAAACACTGATAGAAATAACAGCAAATTTTGATATTTCGAATGTATTTGTCCGAGTTAATGCTTGTTTAATAATCAATCTTAATTTTTATGAAATACTTGTTCATAATAATGGTATAGGGTTCATGAAAAAATGGCCATTTATCAGTAGAACTGAAATAAACAAGTTTGAAATTATATAACCAATATATTAAATACAAGAGTAGTACTATAATCTGTATTTTCTGTAGGCAGTTCAAGGTCGCATGTTCTACCTCGTTATTGTGTCGTACCAGTAATGTGGTAGAACATGCGACCTTGAACTGCCTATTCAGACTACAAATTTCATTGTGTTTATATTTTATTTTTCAAAACATCTATATGAACATTTTAATTAAAAATTAATACTCAAAATATATCCATAGTTTCCTTTGAAATCATTGGTTCGCTAATGGTAAAGTTTCGTATTCTCATCTTTTTTTTTTTATCAGTGGGTGTGATGCAAATAAATCAGTTTGCTGTCCTGTTTTATTTTCTGTAACATTTTTACCCAACTCTTCTGAAAAGGGCTATTGTTTATTTTTATCTGATTTAGTCCTAGATCAGTTTCTAAAATTAGGAATAGTTATTTTCAAATGAGTATTTTATTCTGTTTTGTTATATGCTCTGAAGAATGATATGCGTTTTTTTTTTATTTTACTCGAATTTTCTGTCCATTGTTTTTTTTAAAAGTAGAATTTGATAGTTTTGATTTTACATGATAGATTAGACTATTTTAAACCTTTTGGTTTTACGTGATAGAAGATTAGGCTATTTTAAACCTTTTGCTTTTGGTTAATACAACTGCTGTCCCAGAATTTTTACTTATTCTTGAGGATCAGTACAATGTTGTACCATTGACAAGTTAAGATTTCCTTCCTTATTGAACTTACTGCAGTACTGTTAATTGCCTCATAAAATGATTTCCTTATAGTGTTGTTCCCATAGTCGGGATATTTATCCCAACAGAAGTTTAAAATCTGTGCATAATGAGTTTTGCTAGCCATAATTGGGCGATTCCCCCTCCTCCCCCAAACAATTAAATCTTAAGAAAAAAAATGTTTAATTTCACTTATGAATTAAGCAACATTGAATCAAACTTTTTTAAAATTTTATTCATTTTGTAACTTTGTGATATATTTTATTTCAATAGTGAATGCTGAATTCGAAACTGCTTTGTCAAGAATTCATGCACGTTAGAACTTTGATTTCGGAACTGAAAATCTTTTAAACATAAAATTTCTAAATGAACCATGCATGATTTTATTTTACTTAACTGTTTTTGAAGTTTGGAAATTATTTGCATTTAAGAAAAGTTTTAGATAGAAAAATGTTTTTAAATTCAGTTGCTTTTTCTTTTTGAAATAGTGATATGTTATAAATAATTGAAATTGTCAAAATTAAATTTTCGATGTTCAACTGAACATTAAAAATATAGTGAGAAATGTTATTTTAAGCTTTGAAGTATGTTAAAAAATATATTTGACTTTTTTATGCAATGTATTAAAGTTTTCAATTATGCTTTTAGTGTATGGAATATAAGAACAAAGTAACCTGTATGATATATAAGAAGTGATCATTTTTAAATAGAAAACCAAAGCAATTAAGAGTTAAAATATACGTAAGTCGTTACCTTGTTTATAAGAAATGGATTTATTAGAAATATATATATAAAAAAAATATTCACATTTCTATGTTCCAAGCTTTAAACGAATTAAATTCATAGTTTTGAACAGGAACTTCAGATTTAATAAATTTCAATTATTTTTCACGTTTCCAAATAATCGCGCTGAAAGTTCCACAATTAGTGTTATTCTAAGACTTTGAAACAAATACGTCATTGTAACTTAATTTTTATAGCTTGTTTTCGGAATTTTGAGAATCGTCTTCCTTAATCTTTATTAGGATTGTCATTTGTGATGAATATATTGACATATTATTGGGAAAGGAAAATAAATGCATTCTCAGAGTCTCGATTGAATACTGACAAAAATTGCCTCTAAATGAGTATCTACACCAAGTTTAATAGTTTTGAATCTTCCTCCATCTAAAGAAGCAACAACTTGTATTGCTTTGATGCATAATTTATTAAATATAATTTCAGTTCGTTGAAGGGGTAAACCAAGAAATTGGAAGTTAAGAAATACTGGTCACTTATCTTAATAGAAGCTGCTTTAGAGTTAAAGTATGCAAGCTGAAAGAGGATAAGAAAATTATAAAAATCCTGGTGAAGTGCATAATCTGAGTATAAAAGCGACAGTCTTCAATATGAAATACAGTACAAAACTAATTTTGATAAATTAAGTTCGAAATGTTATTGCAAAGGAGTGGTTCTGAGCAATTATAGTAATGCTCATGTGGTTGGTTAGTCATAAACGGAATAAATTCAGACATGTAAATGTTAGTCTTCAATCACGAAAGCCAGCAGCAAACATATTCAAAGAAAATGTTTCGTTATTTCTGAGATTACATGCATTATTGCATCATAGTCTAAGGTACTACTCGTATGTCTTTTGGCATTTAGGTGGGGGAAGGGTTTCATTGAAAACCTAGTTTTACTGAAATACTTTGAAACTAAGAGTCATTTTAGTACTTTACATTTGGGCTATAGAGATTATTACTAAATACAGATGATTCTGAATTGAAATACTTTAATCGTGAAAATCCAATGCCGTATGATTACCCATTTGCACTCAGCTTACTCAAGAGAATCGAATGATGGATAATTTTCTTGATTATCTTCTGCAGTGTTTTGTAAATAGGCAATAAAGCACTAATAGATTTACAGAATTTTGAAAATTTTTAATGCTATTTTAATGGAAAGACTATAATATACCAAAAAATTTACTCATCTAGTTTCATTGTAATAAGTACTTAATTTCATTACTCAGTTTTATTTTTGTGCCACTACTGACTATGCCAACTGGACGTCCTCTAGTAAAACGAAAAGACTGATAATTGTTAGTTGCAATTTATTGCACTCATTATGATAGAATAAAAATTCAAACATCTCTTCAATTTATTGAAGAACTGAAGATTCACAGTTTTATTTTATTGCCTTTGTTCACCGTTTGCTATCTTCTAAACACATCTTTTGTTGGTTTCAACTTCCACTGGAAATTTATAAGTTGAGAGATTTTTTTAAAGTTTTAGAAACTAGTTTTGATGAACGAATGATTTTCACTTTAACCAGGAAGACATTGTAATTCAACCGCCGGAAGGAATGTCCAAAGAAACATCTGAAAAAGAGTGTGTTTCAAGTGGAGTCAACTATTCTCATTTTGCAAAAGCATTCTGTTGAGTACGAATGAAAATGTTAATTGCTTTCATTTGCAATGTAAATACTGCAGTGAATAATAGGTGAATGAGCGCATTTAAAAAATGCCACAGTTCATGTTTCTATTATGATTATTTTTATGCCAATATGTAACACTTAAAAACAGATTGGCTTTCTTAATGGCACTTGAATAACAACTTGAAAGTTCTGGAACTAAGTCAAAGCAAAGATGTGATGCTTATGAGTATTGGAATGCTTCCATCATTTTATATCTATATAATATAATTTCTGAAGAACTCCACTTTTAAAGGATTTCCATTTGTAAAGATATGCAACTCAGTTTGATGTTTCTGTGTGAATTGAATGACGTTATCAACTGGATATTTACTTCTATGCAAAGCATTTACAATGTTTATTCAACAACTGGTAAATGATCTTTAAAATTAACAGCATATTTAATTTTTGAAGTGTGATGACATAAAATTGGATTTAATTTCCGAAAATAGTAATAAAATAATCAAAATAACATTACCTCGGATGTTATTTTAAAAACTAACCTAAGAATTAAACGTTTGATATTTGAGCAATTACACCGAAACAACAATATAGGAACAGACATTCCATGGATACCATTAATCAAGCACATAGTGCAAGTACATTTTTGGACACTTTTTAATAGTAATAATAGATTAATCAGCTTCCATAAAAATTTAATTTAATTTACTTAAAAGTTATTAATTTTAGAACAGACATATAATAATTGAAATATGTATTATTTATTAGAACATTCGATCAACAGCGAAAGTTCTGTTTATTATTATTTTGTAATAGTCACTTTGGATAATGCTAGATGATGATTAATAATCAAGTTATTTTCTAACGGATGTTTTTCATCAAAAAGTTGGTATTATTTCTTGTGTATCTTGTATTAAATTTCTGAAGTAATAATGCCTTCTTGATGTTATTAACATTGCTAATTCAACAAAATAGAATCTGTTATTGCAAAGTTGTGTCAGAATAACCTGGCAATTAATGAATGTTATAAAAGAATTTTTAATGATTCGTTTTTTTTTATTTTGTCACATTCAAGAACTAAATTCCGGAGGATGAATCGGATGGGTTTTCATAGCATCTTATTACTTCATAAATATAATTGAATTTATTGCGTTTTAAGATGTTGACTGCTAAAACTATTTTGAAGTAATTAAAAAAATTCAGATTTATCTCGTGGTTGGTAGTCAATTTATTAATAAAAAAGGAAATTGCTTTAGATGTAAATTGGCTGGTGTTTTGACTTAATATGATGTCAACGTATCGAGATTTGACATCAGAAGTTTGAAATTTGACATCAGAAGTTTGAAATTTGACTCCATTTAAAATCTTTCATGTTTGTCGACCTGATGATGATCAAAGCTTATTTTGTGAATTAAATGGTCCACGTTGGTATGATATTGGTAGAGGCGAATTGGAAACTTAGTTATCGTTCTGATCTGGCTTCAAATTAGCTTGGAAGTAGGACACCGATTCTTTATAACTTTGGTATATATTTGAAACATGACGTTCATCCAATAATTTAAATTTTTAAGTTGGAATCTTGCTTTTAGGACAGTACTTGAAATGTTTTTGATGTAGTGAATGCTTTTTCTAAAAATCATTAAAATCAATTAACAGTTCCAATAACGGAATTTGTTCAGCAATTTACATTAAGGCGTGCTTAAAAATTAATTTTCAGGAAACTAATTTTTAATTTAACTAAAATATTTTTAATTTTAATAGACATCTTCCAAAAATGAGTGATTCGAACTCGGGGTGCTTTGAATTTATAAAGATTCGTCAAAATCTCAAGTTCGAATTTTTTGACGATTACAATACTTTCTCTATACTTTGTATACGAGAAAGTAAAAAGCAATAAGAAAATAGCATTAGTTTTGCGATCAATTTTTAAATTTAGTCTAATGATATTCTTTAATATTTTCGCTAACTATAATGTGCATCCAATTGCAGAATGATAGTCTAGTCAATTACTTTGGCAATTAAATATCTTGAGTGTTTTTACGTTTTTATATAGATTAACATGTAATAAGTAATTTAAATAGGATTTTACTAATTAACCCTTTCTAAGGCCGTGGGAAGTATGCTTCCCACCAAATTTATCAATCTTTGTATGAAATTATGTAGGTTGGCATAAATTCTGACAAATTTTTACAAAGGCAGAAACTTAGATGCTTCAGTTCTTTATCTTACACAAAATGTGTCGGTTTTTCACTTAATTATTAATTAATCAAATTAAATTTATCTAATAAGCTAAATGAATCCCTTTTCTTATTCTAATTTCAAGCCTAAAAATATTTTAACATATGACTAAAAAAATGGCCCTTTAAAGGGTTAAAATAAATCCATACGTTAAGGAGTTAGCCTTATCGTAAAAGCTGCGATTAAAAATAGTTTGAATCTTATGAATTGTTCTTAATGCAATGCTACGCAGTTTGCTAATGTCTAAAATGCATGACTTTTCGTTCTTCTCTTCTTTATACTAAAATAGCATTTTTACTAAATACCTCTCACTTTATCTAAATCACTCATGATGATCGTATTGCGTGAATTACGATTTCTTTTATTTATTTAGATTTTGTGGTAAAAATTTTTGATAATCTGAACTTTAGACACATTTTCAATATTTATTTTTTATCTCGGCAGTTCCCTTCTTTAAAAAGATTGAAACTCGAATTTCTTGGAAACGAATATGCATTTAAAGAAATATTTCTTGATTATTGCATTAATGAATACTTTGATATGCTTATTAAATTCCTGAAACAATAAAAACAAACAGTATTTCAAAATATCGTATTTCGTTTCTATCTTGTCATCGTTCAGAAATGTACAATAAATTTCTATTATAGCACGACAAGAGTGAATCTTGGGATATAAAACAGAAACGCATGCACATAAGGTGTGTTTCAATTTTTTAGGGACACCAGTAAAAATGAAAATAAAAGCGTAAATAATAAATATTTGACATTTATTTCTGAAACAAGTTAGATAAATAACAAAAATAAATATTGTAAGATAATTTAGATTAAACAAATAAAGATTAAACAAATAAATTTCAACTTTGAAATAACTAAACAAAATAGTAGCACAAATTTAGTGTTTCAAATTTTTAGAGACAGTGGAATTAAAAGCTTCAAAACTTCAAATTAAACTTTTTTACCGTTCAATATTAGCACCATTTTTTCTGATGACATCATATATTCTGTTTGGCATGGAATATATTAGGTTCTGAAGAAGTGTTGGATCCAGAGAATACCAAGCATCCATTATTGCTTGTTGAAGTTGCATTTTCGAATGAAATTGGCGCCCTTCTTCATAAACTGTTCTTGCCAAAAGACCCCATAGATTTTCAATGTGGTTTAGATCGGGGATTCTAGCTGGCCAATCCATAACTTCCACATTTTTATCTCTAAACCACTTTTTTGTTGATTTTGAGCTGTGGATAGATGCATTATCCTGTTTAAAAGTCCAATTTGAACCACATGTTTCAGGTCCTTCATTAAGTAAATGTGTTTGTAACATTTCTTGATATCGATCAGAATTCATTCTTTCATTCACAAATCCCAGTTCGTATGTACCATTGAAGCTAAAAGCTCCCCAAATCATAATAGATCCACCGCCCATTTGCCTTTTGGAGATAATCTCTGGTTCTTTTCTTAGATCATGCCAGTAATATCTCCAACCGTCTGGCCCATCTAGATTAAACTTCTTCTCGTCGCTGAACATGACTTCTATCCACTCATCTTTGAAATGCATGTATTCCTTTGCCCAGGATAAACGTTGTAATTTGTGTTGTTTGGCAAATGGTAATTTGCAAGCCTTTTTCGCCTATTTCATGTTTTTATTGATCTTGATTGACCTCCAACCAGTAGTGTAAGAACATCCCAGTTTCAATTCTTTTGTTACTTTTCGTACTGATGATTTTTCATTTACACATTTCTGAATAATTCTCCTGCGGGTACGTGAATCGAGCTTTGGCTTAGGTTCTCGCTTTTGAATGGTAAATTTGTAACATTTTATTTAACATTTCCCATTTAATTTTCCCATTTAACTGCTTCACATAATTTTCCACAGCACGTTTTGAACGTTTTATGAGGGCTGCATAATTTCTCAGACTTTTTTTCGTTGTAATAAGCTTTTATTTGGCCTTTTTCAAGATCTGATAACCATTTACCTTTAGCCATATTTCTTCGGCAAAAAATTGAGTACTAACGTGGACGTTTTCAATATAAGCTTTTTAAGTTATTAAAACTACTGGTAGTAAATAAAAATGAGCAATAATAAAGATTTATTTTAATTTATATACCATCTCATCTAGCTGTCCCTAAAAATTTGAAACACAAATTTGGCATTTTTTTCTATTTTCTTCTTTTATTAGCATTGATATTTATTTAATTATTTTAGATTTTTTTATTATATTTAATTTTTTATGTTTTTCAAAGAAGTTTTTACAGATATTAGGTAAAAATTATTATGATTTTATGTTTGTATGTGGTGTCCCTAAAATTTGAAACACACCTTAGTTGCAAAATGATTCTGACTCAAGCAAATCAAAATCTATTACTCTGTCAATAGAAAAATAAAAAATTTCTTTCAAGTAGTTTCTAAAAATGTACTAGTACTTTTTATTGTAAGCAAAAAATTATCAATAAGTTCAGATTAAAAAGTTTTCTTTTATTGAAGCTTTTTGTTAAAACTTCAACTTTAGATATGAGTTATGAAAATGAAAGAACTTGCCTGAGCAGTTTCCTGCTTGGAAGCAATTTATTCTATCAATTTAGTTAAAAATACACATGATTTTTGTTCACGAATATTTTTATATTTGGATTTAAACTTTCTGCTCTATTAAATGAACTGTTCGTTTAAAGTTTTCTAACGGATCTTGCCATTTTCAGCTTGATGATAGTTATCTGGATTTATCACCCACCCCTTTCTTCTTGGTTGGAATAGGAGATTAAGCTTTTAAAATGCAGTTAATGCATCAATTAGATAAAATTTTGATGTCCAATGTTTCTGAAAAAATGGAAATAGACAAAAAAAATGTAAGAAATTCAGTTTTATTATACAACCAGCCGCCTTTGGCGACCAGCCGGTTCACCAATCTTAATGTTCGTTAAAGTTTTAATAATTAAATATTTCATGCAATTCTTACTTTAATAGCTGCTTCATCAAAATATTTTATAACTTAAAAAATTGATAGTCATATAATTCACTAATAATATTATAAAGGCCTTCAGTCATAACGTAATATGTATCTCTCTAATTTTCTGTTAGCTTTCGTAGAATTTGTTTTAAATTAAAGTGGAAAGGATTAATCTGCAATTAATATAACAATATTTTTTTACTGAAACAAAGCATTTTTTTATAATATGATTACTAAAAACAGAGTCACTGAGCATTTAAACTTTATGGGCACTAAAGAATATCTTTCTTAATTTATGTAATATCTCCAGAATTTGTAAACAAAATGTTCTCAGATTCATCATGAGCAGATCGATTAATTAACAATGTTTAATTTTAAATGCATCAAACACTAAGAAAATAAAATGAATCGTCTAAAATAATCGGTCGAAAACTGGTTTAAAAAAACTACTTAAAAAACGATGTACTTAAAACTATAAGCATATATAAAAAATATATAACATAAATACAATTTAATTACAAAAGCATACAACTAACCTAAAAATAATTTAAATCAAGTCCGCATCCGTTGAAAATGGTTGTCAACAATCAGAACACAATGCGCATGAGTGAATTTTCAATGCCAGTTATGGTAACGCAAATACGGGAATTTTTCTACGCCAGTTGGGGTAACGCTATGCAGATTAGACATTTTTAATTTCCTTTATTCTGTTTTATTTTAATTTAAAAGTACTTTAGAATGAATCTGAAAGATCGATTAATTAACAATTTTAATTTTAAATGCATCAAACATTAAGAAAATAAACAGAATCTTTTGAAATAATCGGCCGAAAAATGTTAATCCTAGCCTCATTTGCGTGGGAAGGGAAAAAAAAAAAACCCTGAAGCTCTACTCATTTGGCGGTGGGGAAAATGAAAAGATTTTTTTGGCGGAAAAGTTAGTTTTTAATTAATAATTAAAATTCTAATTAAAAATTCAAAGAAGGGACCCAAGGTACACATTTTCGACCTCCAGGGTATACATGTACCATAATTGGTAGCTGTAGGTCAAATGGTCTGGTCTGTAGAGCACCAACACACTCACACAAATTGAACTTTATTGTAAGTATAGATATAGATAAAAAAAATATATTTGTTTTATTTTGTGTGTTATTTTACTAAACTGAGAAATGTTAGTTCAATAAAGTGATATTAATAGTTATTATTTAAATACATTTTGATTCCTGTCTCCCGTAAGGATTTGATAAAAGAAAACTTAAAATACCGCAACATTTTATCAATCAATTTTGTCGACTTCCATTTATTAATGAAGCCTCTTTATCATCAGTTTTGTTTTATATGTATTTTTCCATTTATATGAAAAAAAGTTATTTTTGGTTTAACCCTACGTATATTTTATGGTTTGAGTGTCTCTAAAGCAATAGCAAGAAATTAATTGGTGAACTCAAATATTTTGTTTTACTTTTTATTACTTTTTAATCTAAGTGTCACGTATTGTGTTTTCTTAACATGCTAAAGGTAAGTTCTGTATTGCTGCCATAGGAAGTGTTGCTGTTATATTTTAAGTTTGACGTTAAGAATACCGCATCAAAATGTTTTATTTTCAACTGGATGCAGTTTCGGAAATTTATAGTAACCAGCATTTAATTTCAGCCCTAAATTTTTTGAAAAAGCCATGATTCAACGTTTTCTTCATCCCTAGGTTTGGAGATTTTTTTAATTAACATTTCGGCATGATTCTCTAAGTATTAATAAATGTATTCATTCTCTCGTATTATAGACCCTGTGCATACATATAAATGCAGATTTGCAGTGCTCGATATCAGCATCAAATTGATGTGTAAGTTATTACAATCTTAAATATTTCAGTTTCTTAGTTTTAGAAAAAAATCCAGGGAAAGTTTCAATGAGAATTTAAATGATCCTACATCCGTAAGTAAGACAACCACAGAACAATCACTTCGACCCGCTCATAGACTTACAGAAAAATATGAATAGTCGGAAGCCGCGACAGCACCTCGGGAACTAAGGTTGAGTACTAAGGTGTCCATTACTAGCCATGGAAATAGGAAGGCAAAATATTTTTATCGCTCTAGCTATGATTTGTATTTTTTTTTTTTTTGCTTATGGTTTTCAAATTGCTAAATGAACAGTTGGTCAAAAACCGAAGAAAATAAGAATCCTGTGATTTGCCTTCTGCAATTCTATGCGATGCAATTTTTTATAATGTAAAATCAAGGGATGCTTGGAGTTTTTCAGTAATTATTGTGAATGCGTGTCTTTATTTAATTTACCAAAAAAATTATAATAAGCCCATAAATTCTAAGTGAACGTTTATTATCTTTTAAATATGTTGAGATAAAAGGATTGATCTTGCTATATAAAGTATTTCTAAGCAGTACGTTTCTTTAGTAGCACGAAACAAGAATGAAATATTTTGAAATTGACACGTGTAAATTGGTCTCTCTTCTTAAAGATCCTGGGTCCAATGACACATATTTTGTCAACATGTATTGACAGTGTAAATTTTGTTTGATTTGATTGCAAATGTTTTTCCGCTTTGGTTCTGATTCAGAAATCGTCTTTCTAGAATTCATAAGCTCGTTGCTGGAAAGTAACTGTGATGAAGTAGAATATAGATTCAAGAATGGAAGATTCGCATTTACAATTTCCAAATACAAGCATCGCAAAACTTAAAATATGAATTGCAAGGAAAAGAAAACACAGTTACAACATTCAGGATCAAATGGTGTGAATACAATTTTCGCAGTCAGTT
This sequence comes from Argiope aurantia, assembly GCA_026543865.1. Lineage (NCBI taxonomy): Eukaryota > Metazoa > Arthropoda > Arachnida > Araneae > Araneidae > Argiope > Argiope aurantia. The sequence continues at coordinate 50,419 of JAPMOR010124037.1, read as the reverse complement.
ACAACTCAGCTACTGTATCAGAATACAATAAAAAAAATCACTGTCGCCTGTCGGCCTTCTGATAGTACTAAAAAATAATTGGAATATAAAATAGGATCTTCATTAAAAAAAAAAAACACCTTGAAATTTCTACATAATACAACACTACGATATTGAAAATCCAAAGTTTTCATTTCTCGGAGCTAAATCTTACCAGTTGATCTTCAACCATAAGCTCTGTGGAGATATCTAAACATATTATTAGCTACACGCTATAAAAAATTAAAAATGAATATGCACAATATTTTTAAGCTATTTAAATTGCAAAGTAATATTAGTCCATAGTTTACTGCAGATAATATTCTACAGTTCATTGATTGGTGATCCAAAAGAATCATGGCACTTAAAAATCATATTTCATTAAAAGCCATGTTTATAACTTCAAAGATCTTTACTATTGCAGAACACTCTGCTTTTGAATGGATAATTAATGCCAACCCCCTCAGTAACTTTCGTAACCAACAGGATGTTGAATCGATACCTGTCAGTGTATTTCAAGTTGGCTTTGAGAATCCTGTGACTGAGATTAAAATAATTCGAAATTCGTAGGAATAAATCCATGACGCAGTTACAAATACCTAATTTGTCTGAACAAATCACGCAAATTTAATCCTTTCTATCAAGGAAATATCGCAACAAATGCCAGTCGTTAAAGAAGGCAAGCTAAATTGTTTGTATGGGGCCAGGGGAATAATTCAGTTTTTGTAAAAATTCACCTTTACTCCCAAAAGCATAATGTTTTTAAAAAATGCAACCATAAAATCAATGTTTATCTCATAATACTTGCTTACTATTGTATTTCTCATTTCACAGAATGTCTTGTTCATAATAATGCCAAAAACTAGTTTTTCTGGAGCTTGGAATTTTTTTTAACTGTATTGTATTTAGTGTGTTAGTTCCAAAGATGAAAATGTTTTCATTTCTCCATTAGCTTTACTTTTTAAGATTTAGTATAGCTAAATTATTTTAAAATATTTAAAACTTTGCAGAATAAATAAGTTATTTTTTAATAAATTATTTGAATGGAAAAAATCACATGAAACAAATTACTATTTAGTTTTAAAAAAGGTGTATATCATTTTTTTTTTTCGTTGATCATATCTTTGCTCGTGAAGAAGATTAAGTTTCACGAAAGTCAATGAGTAATTTGTATGGACTTAACCAAGGAAATAGTTAATAGTTATTTTTAACTTTTGGTTGGCCAGCAAGGGCTATTCATGATTGGCCAGTCATGGTTCTTTAACTATTTCCTTGGTTAGCAAAGTTAGGATATATATGTAATATCTTTGCTTCTTGTGCCATTGGGGTAGCACGGCAAAGCTATGCTATTGAATAAAGAGAAAAATATAAAAGGGGAGAAACCACAGAGAATATGCTGAAGTATCAACCATTAACTTTTAGTTGGATGGGAAATATCATATCAGGTTCATGAAAGTTTCATGGAAATTTCGCCTTGTGACTTCTGCCATAAACAAAACAGATATTAGGAAATCGTTGACAGTAGTTCGGTATTGTTTCTGAAATATCGGGAGCTGCTTTCTGATTTATGATATAAAATCAGTTTTACTGAAATTAGGGTTAATACTAAAAACAAAAGCCACTTATATATAGTTCCATAAATTATGAGTATCTGTGGGAGATCTACTTTCACCGTTTTTCCTTTCTAATGATTTTCCTTCTTAATACATTGGTTGTCATGGAGATCTCTGGTGACCAATATCTGATTATTTCAGTAGTGTCATGGGAGTCATAGGTGACCGGCAAAGTAGACTAAAGTTTGAACTATCGCGCAGCGCTGCCGTTCACATTCTCTGCATATTCACATTCTTTGCATTTCATTACTGCAATTTAGTCCGAGGATATTATTCGAAAGAAATGTATGGTCATTTATTGAAGAATGTGTGCAAAGTTGAGTACAAATGTGATTTTATAGGTAACAAAATAGGAAATATCAAGATTACAATACAACAAATGTATGTATGCAACAAATAAAAAATAAATCAATAACGGTATGCTTTAATAAAACATTTTAAACAATGCTGCTGAGAACATATTATAGACAATATGTTGCTACATTTTTTTTGGCATCCTTTCTGTCATGACTCATAACGTTATTTATCTTTGTTACAACGTGGCACAATTTTATTGCCACCGTGACTACTTTTTCCTATTTTTGAGTTCGTGTCTCAAGCGTTTCGATAGTGAAGTGGAAACGGTTTGTATTTCATTTGTTTCTTTATGTAGATACTCGAAGACTACTTTTCTAAACTGCACAATAGATATTAATTATTATTGTATGAAATATCATTGCATTTACCAATGCAGTTCAACAGTAATTCAGCTGCTAGCTTCTTATTCCATTTTATGACCTTTTTCAATAGAGATGGTCATTTGGTACGACAAATTTATAGCACTCTTTATTTTACTGTATTCAATAATTATTGGCATGTACTTTTCTTGATTTTTCTAATCAATAACCGCCACAAATTGTGTGTGATGTTTAGTAGATAATAACACCACGTTTGTCTTTCTACTACATGACAGTTTTATCAGTTTCATTTTTTGAACTCTGAACTCCCTAGTGTGTAATTTTGCATTCACACCTTCTTTTGAGATATTCTTCTTATTTTATTCTAATTGTTTCACGTGAAATTGCTTCATATTCTAATAATTTCTCAGTCAAATAGACACTGGTATATCAATTGTCTTTGAATAATATATCTCCTTTATAGAACAAAGGTTGATATAGTTTGGCACCAATATCTATTCGTTTTATATTTACGTGGACGGAATGTTTGCCGGTATATATGTCCTGCTTTTAAGTAACTAGGAATAGCATGATGCCGTATTTGTGTCTCTTCTGTTTGTTGAATTCCATGGCCATTTATCCTTCTCCAATAGTTACCATACTCTCGTCATTACAAATACTCATTGGGAGTATAATAGTTTTGAAATTTGAAGAGCTTTAATGAGAATACTCATTGGACTTGCCTTATTCAAGTGATCGCATTCATTGAACTACTCATTAATTCTAAATAGTTTCAACTCTATTCTGATACATTTTACTAACAGTGAATTGTTGATCAAACATTGAGTCTCTCGAACAATAAGCATTCATTTTAGGAATTTTCCTAGATACATATATAAAATTAGGCCAAAAAATTCTTTTTTTCCTCCGTGAATGTCCATTTTCGAAATCCGAAAACACTTTCTAAATGTGCTATTTTCAAAAAGTACTTTAACATATAAATCCATTTGAAAAGAAATCCTTTTAACAAGACCGTGCTGTACAAACAATGCATAAGTCTACAGATTTTGAATCGCTCATAGATTATCTCAAATCATAACTTCTCATATCTGATATTTCAATAAATGGAATCGCTCTCTCTTGACGATATTTAAGGTCCAACCCTTTTGTTAGTTGTGAAGTATTATCCGATGCTAACACTTGTAAAACTTCATAATCCTTTCTAGACTCGGATAAAATACGTCGACGTTTTCTGGTAACTGTACGCATCACTGAATCAGTACTTTCAGTTGATAGTCTCCATTTTCTTGTGTATTAAAATTCGATTTTATCTGACTGAGAAATAGAAGTTTTCATCATATTCATAATTGTAAAACTCCATGTTGAGGGTAGAACATTTTTCAAAATGGGATTATGGTGGGATCTTGTTTCTGTAATATCCGAAAGTGTATTTCTCATTTATGCTGTAATGACAATTTTATCGAAGAGGAGTGAGATCAAGTAAAAAAAAATCCCATTGTAATTAACATAGATTTTTTTTGTATTTATAGATATTCATAGAAATCAGGAGTCTAGTGTTCCACTTGTTCAGTATTTTAACATTCTATTTCTCAAAGTACTGAATTTATACTGTAAATTGTGAAGGCAGTGGTTTCCCTTTCTGAAGACTGATTTTTCGATTGCTGTAGTGGCATTTCTTTTGAAATAAATAGGTTTCATTTAAATTAATACTGTTTAATAATTTGGAATTACTAACATATATTCTTAAAGTTATATAAATAGAGAAATAACAATTCATTTCAAAACATTTTTTCTTCCAGAGCAAGTGTTTTTCAATGAGAAGAGGCTCTTATTTCCGAAACAGCCCAAAATGCATTCTCATTTTTTATCTGTCAGTTTTGTTGAAAGGAATAAAGATAATTTTATAAAAAAATCGAAGAGAATCAAGAATTTTAAATGTTATTCAGTACTATAAATATACATATTAAAGAAGGATGAGCAATTACTTTTTTACATAGTTTATACAATTGTTAACATATTTTGTGATAGAAGAAACGAAGCTGAAAAATCCTGTATATTGTCGATATGGATTAATTTCTTTTTTGAAACACCACAATGATTATTTTTATGTATGTTTTATTTTCAATTTTATTACAAGAAATCGGATTCTTTTTCGAAACAATGTGATAAAATCATAAATTCTAAATGTTTTGTCTGCTTATTGGATTTATGGAGATTTACGGTTAAATACTAAACCTCTTTCATATTTTTGACTCGGTCAATAGTTGCTGGTAAGCATTCCTGGCAGATAAGCATTGGAACAATAAATATTTATTTTAAAGAATTATGAAAGGGATACTAATACGATATTAAGAAAACTCGACTAAACAAAAAATCAAAGATCTGCAGATATAGTCAATCTGCAGAACTTCTACTCATATCGTAGTTATCATACAATTGGATTTGGTAAGCTGACATCTAGGCAGCTGTAATAAGAACGAAGAGCTTTACCATGCACTGAGCAGGGTTCAATGGTTGAACATTCTGACAATTATTGGTCAGAAGGAGGTGGTGGTATACGTATGATAGGTAGTGCTCACTGAAGCTGGAACAGCTGAGTAAGTAATTCATCATGGAATTTTGATTGCGACTTAAATTGCATGCCGTGGCTGTGCGGTAGTCGTGTATTAACTGGTGCTTGTACTACTACATATAGTAGCATTCAAGCATATGCGTATGTAGAAGCTTGAAATACATTAGGAAGACAGTCGGATTTCGTCATTTGCGTAAAGAAATCAAAAAGACTGTTGTTTATCAGCCGTCTTAGGGCAAAGTGAAAGGTGTCATCGAGAGATCGACCGCTACCCTCTAATAAGGCGAGAGGTGTTTGAGGGAATCGAAAGAACCTTCACAAATTCAGTTGATGCTACTTCCTTTTACCTATGCAAATGCTTTTTCTGTTAACATAGCTGATCAAATTTGAAAACGCTTGCAAGTTTTTGAACATCATTAAATTTCGTTTCTAATACGTATTTTGCCTAGTGTTAGTTTTGTAAAGTGGTATAGGTTCAATTTTTTTTTTAAAGGATAAAACTGAAAGTGGTCATTTTAATTAACAACGCTGTCTAAGGTTTGCATATATGCCCACGAAACAAGGATCTGAGACTTCTTTTCCTTCGTATTTCTTTGCATTACTGGCCCTTCCGTTGAAAATTGAGTAAAGAGTGCGAAAGTTTGGAAAATTATGTAATCTGAAATATCCCAAATTTATCTTAAGTATATTTGCTGGAGTTAACATCTTCTAATGAATTGCTCCGATGAAAAAAAAATGTACCAGAATTGACTCCTGTGGACCTCAGAAGGTGTTTTAATGCTTGAATTCTTGAGGTTTAATAATCCAATTCTTCTGCATTTTATAAGAATTCAGAACATTTCTAATTGCGTAAAAAAACTGTTTTGAGACATTTTATGGTTTCGTGAATGTTGTTGTTATACATTTCTGATATCAGGATGCCTGAAAAGAATACTATTACGTAACTGGCTTTACAGACTCTGAAGTTCAAAATTTTCTGGTGATTCAGCATTTTTTTTTCAGGTGCCAGTTATGCAGTTTCCCCTTCCAGAAACTGAATTAAGTTTGGAAGCTTTATAAATTGATAGTAGGTTCATTTGGGATTTCATGATGAAAATATCCCGATGTACTTACTTATCTGTTCATGAATTCTAATAATGATAATTTTCTTCATATTATCGAAGGAAATGGGGTGAATACTGCAATGAAAAACAGTCCATCAGGAATTGATTTCACTTACATTAAAGGCATAAAATATTAAAAGGGAATATCAAAATTTTGATATTTTCATCTTGGTGCGTGCTATGATCTGAATTATCAACAGTAACAGACTACCTAATTACTTAAAGACAAAAACTCTGCTATTTTACGATTGCGAGAATTATTTCTGGAATAAAACAATCTTCTTTTCTTTTACTAGGATCAAATTTCCACTGGTTTTTAAATTTTAACATGCGGAAGCTGATGAAAAATTTTTTAACTTCCCTTATACTCTAAACATTGCAGATGGCTATATGAAACATTGAGTGGCTATATGAAAGTGGACAGATTATAAATGTGTAAGGATCTATCATCAATTGTCTTCTGAATTGACACGTATGTAAATCTCATTCAAAAGTAAAGAAATGATGATGCAAAGTTTTACAACTTGAGTGTGTATGCGCAGATGGGACTTGCTTCTGAAATATCTTATTTTAAAGCTATTGGAGTCATTCCAATGTCAGTGCATCTATTAAAAGTAATGATTTATTTTATACTCATTAATATTCCCTTTTTCTCTGAATGTCCAGAAATAGAAGAACAATATAAATCTATATTTGTGACTTATTTCTCAGTAAAAAAAAGTTTTTAAAGGCATGCAAATTTGAATCGGAAGCAAACTTCTTTTGTTCTACAATGCCATTATATATTGCTGAACTTGAGTTTATATAAAATGAATAAATTAAAAAATTCTCTTTATCACAGATTTTATTTTTAAAAGATGAATTAATTCCGCAGAATTTAATGTAACTAATACTCTTTCTAGATTAGTTTAATTATTAATAAGATATTTATGAGCAATATTTATTTTCATTCATCTCATTATTTTAAACAAAAGCTACACGAAAAAGTTGGAATGGAATTTCGCCCCAGTCAGAAAGAAATTCGAGCTAACACAACTAAAATATTTTTAACTGAGAACAAACTGCAATGAATTAACTTATAATAAAATATAGAGAAAGGGAAAGACTGGCTGAATCTCAACTTACGTAAATTTTTTTGAATAGCCAGTGTGCATGTGATTTCAAAAAAATATTCTCTTCCAAACAGGATTCTTGCTCTTTCTCTTGAACAGAATCCTTCTTGTTGGCTGAGTTGAATACTGGTATACAGACGGCAAAGATAAACATTATAAAAGAAATCACAATTTTGTGCCATTCTTCTGTTCCGAAATGCTTAGAAGATATTTGGTTCGTTCACGCTGATTTCATATTTCTATGCTGTGGGCGGCTTTGCGCTAAACAGGGTGGGGCCGAACTAAAGTAAAAAGTGAATTTCCATTTGATGAATCAATCTGATAGAATATTCAAGTGTGAGCCAACACTGGTACATGCCACATGATGGGACCGGCTGGTGATAAGTGCCCGTATTGGGACATATCAATGAGAGACATCGGTTGTACACACTACTTTATAGGGCATACCCATTGGCAATACATGCCAAAGTAAAGGTGTTGATTCTATATATTATTGAACCACATTGCGGGAGAAAATTTCTGAATACTGTATGAAACTTTTCATGAGCTTGTGTAGACATTGAGGAATATGGGAAACACCAAGTATTCTAAGCAGTCCTCAATCTCAGATTCAGTTGATTTATAAGATAAATCAGGTTAAACAACTTTTAAAAAGAAGAAGAAAAAGAAGGCAATTTATAGCAGAATCGGATGTAGAAAAGAGAAATTTTTCCATAGTGACCTCCAAATTCTGGTGGATATCAAATCAGCAAGCTTTCAAAGTTACTTCTTTGCAGGTCAGAAAAACCTGTGAATCGACTGAAAATGTGGATAGAGCCATAGTAGATAACCATAGAAAATGTTATCTTCTGTGCGTCTGAACCTATGACGGAAAATGCATCTATTCATATATTTGACACAGATATCAAATCGGATAATATAATTGATTATAATACTGCCGAAGTTATTGTTAAAATACCACCTGTTCTTGAGCCAACCTTACAAATTCCACCAGAACAATGGAGCAATTGAGTTTTGTATATAATAAATACATAAAAATTCAAATAAAAAGTCTACAATGCAATTTACTCCAGCTGTTTGTTCCAGTTTTCATTTGTACTGACTTGTTTTAGTTTTTTTAATATTATTTTATTGAATTTTTATCAACATTGTTTGGAAATTTTTTTTTCTTTTGTAAATATTCTTACACGTTTTTATGAAATTTTACGATTTTACTGCTTTAAAATATACCATTTTTTCTTAATAACATAATTCCATCATCTCCATCTGTTTAGTGTAGTATAGCCGGATTGGGCTATTGTGCCATCAAACAAAACAAAACAAATACACCATTCTTTCGCTTTTTACCCTTTTCGGCTATTTCAACATCCGTAATATTTTGTGGAGTTTAGACAATACAAGCTCTCGTGGGCAGCAGATTGAATAATTTGTTTCTAATAACTTCCATGTTTGCTCAACTCCCTACGAAGATTCCTTCCTTCAAAGACGAGCTTCCATGAACCCAAACGTACCTTCTGAAGTCTCCATCTGCTCATATATGTACTCCTGAACGCCTATTGTTGCTAACCTTTGTAGCTTACTAATATCTATACAATAGTGATCCTTTTCCTATTATCGTTTCCTTTGCTGATGGCGCCCGGTGCGATTCTTTTCTCTTCACTTTTTTGCATTTCATCCGGAAGATTGGATAGCTTTTTCGCAATTGGTAGGTATTACTGAGATTATAATCTGTACTACAGACATTCCAGGAGTGCTATGTCTCGTTCAGAATATTACACTAAATGCTGCAAATAGTATTATATCAAAGAGTTCTCCATGTCAAGGAAAGTTTCATAGACCATTAGAATTAAATTTGGTGAGACAGACTTGAAAAAAAAATGAAAACATCCCTGAAATGTATTTCGAAAGTACTCTAAGACAAAGAATTTACTTTCTTTTAAAAGAGCTAAAGTGCTTTCCGTCGTCGTAGTCAAAAGTAATCTTGAATGTCCGTTATTTCCTGCGTTACCTTCAGTAAAACCTTGTAGAACAAGTTCCAGGCTACTAATGGGGTTTAGTCCTATTGTAAATATAGAAGATAAGACGCATTTCGCCCCATTAGACGTACGTAATATTTTTGGAAAAGCATTCGCATAAGCTTCTACAACTACTTCTTATAATTCTGCATTTCTGGCAATTAAGAAACACATGAAACAGTTGCCTTTATGATTTAATATGAACTATCTTTCCCTACAACTGTGACTTCATGATGTTTGAACTGGAAATTCCCTTGTCTCAAGCCCATGATACCAGTCCCTGGTCAGATGGAATCATATATAACATGCTTTGACATTTAAAAGCAACTTCTATTTACAGTATATTATTGTTGTTCGAAATAATCTAGACTGAGCAGAAGCGGCCTTTTCAATGGTACGAAGCTATTGAGATTCTGTATGATCATTACCCATCTAATATACGAAGTGGTGAGAGAAGAATATATCTCCTCGATGCAGAATAGATTACGTAGAGGTGATTTCCTTTCTAGAACCTCGTTGAGCGCAAACATTTTTAGAATGAATCCATATTACTTGAATCCATATTCGTCAATACAGAAAAAGCATATGACTATGCGTGTTACTATGGTAGAGATTCAACGCCTTTTAATTTTGATTATAGGAGAAATTTACCCATACTTTTACAAAAATTTTGAATTTATCGAACTTTTCATGTTCATGTTTTTGTTGAAATTTTTTTCTTCTCATCATTTCATTCAACTGAGGAAATCAAGGTAGTATTCTCAGTGTCATACTTTCTATTACTCATCGTTGGTAGTTCTTAATAATTTTCTTTCTTCAGTTCGTGGTTTGCAGATCTCACGCCATGGTGGTATCATGACACTAATAATAGAGCGACAATTAGAAATTGTAGCAAATAAATTGGCAGCTTAGTGCAAAAACAATGGATACACTATTTCGGCGGAGAACAGTCATTGCGTGAATTTTCATTGGACAAGAAATATTCTTAATGTTCACATTCCTGATATCAACATTAGAAATTTCTTTCCTTGGGGAAGGAAATAACGTTTTTGGGAGTCATTCTTGATCGATTTCTCATCTTCCTTCCACACAGCTTGTACCTGTGAACGAAATATGAGAATTCATTAAATATTTTAAAGGTGCTGTACAGAACATCTTATGGGGCGACTGAACCTCCTTATACAGTATTTACAAAGCAATTGTTCTTATACGAATTAGTTACCTGTATATATTGTATGCTTCGGCTTGATTCTCTACCTTGCGGAGACTAGATGCCATCCACTACTTTACTTTGTATATTTTCTCTTAAGCATTTCGAACTTCTTTAGTTGAAATCCTATTTGTCGCCAACTACCTCTTCTAATAATAATTATTTTATTTTGGAACAACGTCTGTTCCGAAGCACCCCATAAGGCAAATGCCACTGACAATTGATCTTCACCAACTATATTATGCCCGTCTTTCTCATATTCTTCCATTCTGCGACCGTCAAAATGCTCCATTATGAATTGATGACACATAAAGATGTTCATATTGAAATTATTGAATTCCTACTTTGAGGTATTTGAAATTCCTAATCACAGGATTCAATAAATCTCACTTGTTCATAATGTTTTCTAATAGCTTTTTATATATCATTGTTATCATTATTCTCCTTTTATACCAGTTTTCACGAATGACTCAAAATCAGATGAACAAGTTTGATTGTGGTTAATATTTCCATGTGAAACGCTGAGTCACCGTCTGCACAGTTGTTGCGCTGCTGAATTGATGACAATTTTCTGTTCTCATCAGAAAATTACAACTTCTATTCGGCATACATTTATTATTCACACTGGTAGCATCAGTACTTTGGAGACATTTTTCCAATACCGCAATCATATGCATTGGATTGTTGATGGAATTTTATTTATTTTGCTTCTCCTATAAAATAATTGCTTTCTTAAAATTTTTTTATCGGGCACTTTTTACACGTAGACCTTTCTAGGAATGATAAAGCAGATTCAAAATCTGCGATACCATTTTTGACCAAAAGACTTCCTTTTTGTGACGTTAAAATGTCCTTTACCGGTCATATTTCTTTTATCTGGCTAAATATATGGAGTCTATAGATCCACAACAAATAATATTCTATAAAACTGGGCATTAGTTTGTGGCCTATTGTTCCTTTGAGTGAGTGGATGTCAAACTGGCTCGTTTTCATATATAAATTCTAATTTCACACACAAACATATCATTTGGCGATCGTACATTTGACGCAGTGTCTCCTAGAATGGCTCTTGCGCCAATAATCGCAACAATAACATATCATTCGGCAAAAATACTCCTATATGGAATAGACTAATTTGGGTTTCCAGTTCAACATATTTTAATTTAATGTACTTTTTTTTCTCGCCTTGCTTTCCTTAACTTTACAAGACCTGATCGGTGAAGAACCTGACCCAAATATTTTTAACTTGTTAAAAATACTTCTTTTTTTATATTTTCTCTTAGAACTTTTAAACTTTTTTTTGTGTTCCACATTTGTTTTTACATTGCTACGTTGTTCGCTTTCTTTGAGACGTTTTTTTCATTTTCGGATGTTAAAATTTTACCTTGTTCCTTAATTATTTGAATCGACATATTTTTGTTGATATCTTTGTTTATTTAATAAGTGTTTTTTTATATCTATTCTAATTTTACTATTTGCTTGGTATATGTCTCTTGCGCCAATAGATCACACGAACTGAACTTAAAATGTGCGGCATATGGTACGGCGGCCACAAAAGTGAAAACATGGTCATAAGCTGTGGTTATTGGGGAAATGAATAGTTGAGACGTAACAAGCATGTTGATTAACCAATACAGAATATCTATTAGATATATATGCCTATTCATTTTAAATCTGTGTTTTCCAAATCTACAAAACGTTCCCTGGAAAAGGTTAAAAATTTTCTTTAAAAAATGATGTAATCTTGTGAAGATTGACATTGCTATGAATACGGCTTTGTTTAGTGTCGGATATCAACCACAGTATATCTCAGTTGTTTCCTATTGTTGTGTGTGTGTTTTCGTCATTCGTTTCTTCAAAAGATAAGAAACCGCAGAAGCAGCGCTACTAATCTTAGGTCCTTATATGGGAAGCAAAAAAAAAAGTGACTCTTCTGGGAAACGAATCCTTGTATCACCATATTGGTGTAAAAACAACCTGTATAATGGCGACCCTCGTTTTTCTGTTTATGGTAAAAACGCAGTTAATAGTAATTAGTTGGTTAAGTGTTTTTAATGTAATCCTATATTTGGTAACATTGATTATCGAAATGAACACAGGCCGATTCTTGTGTTATAGAAAATTATTCATTCACATTATTTCCACTTTTGCGCTATTAAACCATAAAACAACTTGGTCAATTCAATTTGACAATGACATTTCTATAATAGAAAAAGGGATACAAAACGATACTGCAAATTTGATTATTATACTGGATTATCAATATTGCATTGAATTGAAAAAAAGTTTGACATTGAATCTTCATGGGCATTTTTTATCAACAGTAATTTTTTTCTTTCAAATGAAATTAAATTACTTATGAATTTACAATAATTGTTATTTTAAATGTGTAATGAAAATTCTAACGTTATAAATTAAATGGCCAACACTTATCATTAAATTCCATCGTGTAATATGGATAAATTCAGGTATAATTTCTTTATATGATAGGAATGCTGATATGCTAAAAAGACTTAGTATATAGTATATCTAGATATCAGTTTTGAGAACTTTCAGTATCTTTAAGTGACTTTGTTAAACGAAAGCATTTTTGATATTCCAGTGGCTTGATAGAGCAATAGCTCGTTTCTGATCTATCATATTCCACTTCGAAATATGATTTTACTGAAAAAATTAGGTGTCACCTTATCATTTGAAAATAGATTGAAATTGCAAGGTCTGATTCTAAAATAGCTTATGTATAGATTCAAAGCGGGACGTTACTAACATGGGCCAAAATAACAGGTAATTTTTCTAACGACGAATCCATCGACTAGATGAATAGAACAATTCTAATTTGAAAAGTAATTTCATTGAAGTTCAGTTTGGATTATGGTCAATACTTTCTATAAGAGAGATGGATATGGAACTGATCTGCCTTACACACGTTTCATCTATAACCATTTCTTTGGAGAGACAGCCCACAAGTACACTATGTGTCTACACTGATTTTACTGTAAAACACATTTCAATCGAATGTCCTATTTTTAGATAATACCGATCATCGTTCATAACCTTGCAAGACTTGATGAGTGAAAAAACACCACACAAATATTGTTAATTTCTTAATAACTATTCGCTTTTTTACTTATATATGATACTAATAATTTTTACTTTTTTTCGATGCTTTGTCTTCTCCAATTACATACCTTTTGTTTTTCTGTTTAAATTTTATGTCAATTGTTACTAGTTTTTTTATGTATATATAATCGGGTCTTGATCGAAAAGATACCTTTAAGTTTTACATTTTCTTTCTCATTTTTCGGAATTCCCTTTATTTTTAAACCCACTTGTATGTATGGCGCAGTTTAGCCATGACTCTTGTACTAATAAAATTAAAATTAAAACTAAACTAAAATCATTGAAGTTCGGATGCTTAAACATCACAAATGCTTTACAACAATCCTTGAAGATATTGGAAAAATTATTATCAAATTGCACATAAATAACCAATAAAAACGCGAAAATTCTCTCATAAAATTTACATGTTTAGAAATAATTATCTAATCGAGAATTCAATAATGCTTAAGGTAAGAAAATAAATTTCCTGCAATACTTAAAAAGGCTGTAATTCACTTTGTATATGCAATGGATAAAAGTAACATTTTGTCTAGAGTGAATAATAACAACAGACAACAATTGTCACCAAGAAGACACTTAACTTGGCCATACATTTCTTCTCAATTCCATACTTTTGAAATAAATGCATTTCTATAAAATAATGAGTTTTTACTGTTCTACCTATTCAAACATTTTACCCTTCAATGGCACGCATTTGTGATAATTTCTAATAGAAAGGATTAAATTTGGGAGCTTCGTTCAGGCAAATGATGTATTCGTAATTGCGTCATGGATTTATTTCTACGAATTTGGAGCTGCTTTAATCTCTGTCACAGGATTTTCAAAGCCGACGTGAAACAGGCTGACAGGTATCGATTAAATATCCTGTTGGTTACGAAAGTTACTGGGGGGGGATTGGCATTAATTATCCATTCAAAAATGGGGTATTCTCCATTAGGAAAGTAGTAAGATACTTCATAACACAGAATTGAATGAAATTCGATTTTCAGGCGCAATGATTTTCTTGCTGATAATTTGTAGTCAGTGTACCAAGATATATTAATGTGGTTATGTTGTCGCAAACTAGAACTACAAAGTGTTACAGAAAATTTTACTTGAGAATGGTAAATATCCTTGATTTTTGATTCAGATTCTATTTAATTAAATAAGTTAAATGCTTTTAATTTTCAATTATTTTATGCAGATAATAATAAATCGTTTTTTTTCTCTACTGAGAGGAACCGATATGGTGTGTTTTAATTATTTCAGTGAACTTGATGAATTAAAACTAACCATTGTTTCCACTGGCGACCCTTAACGTTCTTGCTAGTACTGTGGTTAGCGCGTAGAATCGAATGCAAGTGGTTGTCAATCCTTATTGGGATCTGGGTTGGTGGTGCCGTCAGACCTGTGTTCCTGCTCATATCAATACGGAGATTAAAAATAAAGTAAAAAACAATAAACAATAAAAAGAATCAAAGAGAAAAAATACTTCGGCATTTTTTTATTGCCAAAAGATTGATTTCACTCGGAAGATTCCGTTATATCAGTCGGTTTCACTTTTCGTTATATATTTAAAATATTACAAAAAATGATAATTTTGTCAAATAATATTTCTTCCACTCGCTTTCATCCTGTTAAGTAAAAAAGGCAATCGTCAATCGTCTGCGTGAAGTTAATTTTCAGCAGGTAACCCAATAATATATTCAGATTAAAAAATTGTTAGCTGGAACACACACGTTTTCCTCGGTTTTTATTATAGTTTGTGGGACTTATGCTGCAAATGAAATAAAAGCTATCCGAAACGAACGAATTGAAAATAATACATGTCTATCTAGCTGAATGGGCTTACAGCTGCTTCTCACTAAATATCTTGGACTTCTTAAACCCCGACATTACCAGAATTAGCTAAAGTAAATTTAAAAAAAAATTCTTAACCTGTACCTTCTTCTATAGAGCATTTTTTTTTGGTCAACTCAAGGTTTTTAAAAAAAGAGATTTAAAAAAATAATTTATTAGTCGCATTTATGATATTTAAAAAATTATCTGCAGATACTTGCGTGTGTGTGTGACTCAATTTAGCCTACATTGGTTCTTGTGCCAAAAAACAAACCAACTGTTTCATTAATTACGATACATTCGCTTATTGTAATGTTTTCTTTGGTTGAAGCGAGGGAGGGGGGGGGAGAAGCATTTGAATGAATTTTCTCCTCTGCCTTTCTTCAAATATTAACAAAATAAACAATTATTTTAATAGTTTTGTCTAATCATCACAGTGCTACAATTCAGTCTTTCAAGAGAATCAATAGCCACCAAAAAAGAACTTGCATTTAAGCCATTAATCTTGTCAAATATGAATAGACAGTGAATCCTGCCTCTACTCTATCTCTGTCTAAAAAAAACAATAGTTCATTTGAGAAGTACTTCTAAAACCCCTTACTCAATTTCTCAAATACGAAATTCGTCTGGATTAAAACTCAAGAAAATAAAGATTCAGCAAATCTCTTTGGAAAGGTTGTCGTTTTGTATGGGATCCCAACTCACTATCCTGAATCCAAGGGCTTCATTAAAGAGACTTCACCATCACATTTAGACGGAAGGAATGTGACAATGATGATCAAAGAAGAATTTCCGCCCCCTTTTTTTCAAAGTTCAAACCTTGCTCAGTAGCATGGCAAGGAAAAGAAGTCACGTTTGATACCAAATTTGGTTTATTCTCAGTTTATGTAAAAGCATTTATTTTCATAACAAATGAAAAAGACCACTCCTTTGACGTCCAACCATAAGCCAACAAGTTATCTCCATTTAATTTTTTTAAAAATAGCTCTCAAACAAACTAGAACAACTATAATGGAAATTAATCCTCACCAACCCACTCTAGATTCTAAACTAGGTTAAGATAGGAAAATTAAGTATATTTGTCTCTGAAGACGAAGACATTCTCTTCCCTCCAAATCGATATTAAGTTGTGATGGATTCAAACTACTCTCTTCCTTGACTGCCTGCACTAATATTGTTCACTATATCGTTGGTCTTCTTTTCTTAGTTCTGGGTATCTGCTGTTTTATTTGCGTTTTAAATTATTCTTATGTTTTTTTCCTACCAAATACATGTATTTTTGCCAAGAATTTGTTATCCATATTTGTTCTTAATGTCAAGAAACCAATTTAAAAAAAACTGGTTTCTTGACATTATGATGCATAGCTTACATGCATAGTTATGCATTATTATGATGCA
>JAPMOR010124037.1:0-33753 GCA_026543865.1 Argiope aurantia | reverse complement strand
TGCATAGTTCTATGCATTATTATGATGCATAGCTTACATGCATAGTTTTTTGTAAATCGCATTTCCATTTCTTTGCGCCTGGGTTTGGAGTATTAGATCCCAGAGAAACATCATGTGCAAGGGAAAATTCATATCATTCTTTTCCTCCATTTCTTCAGAACATCACACTACCTTTAGGTTCCTTAAAATCGGAATATCTTGCAAGTATGCATTTACTTTGGAACCAAGAAAACCTATTTGGTATTAATTCAATTTTTCATGGACTTCCTCTATGGAGATTCAAACAACTCAATAGTAGCGAAGATATAAGTTAATCCAGTTATATATTCTTTTTTTCGGGAGTATGGCCTGTTCTTCTTTGAACGTATATCTACTCATGCGAGGAGAAAACTTTCGTGTTGCTAACTCTGGAGTATACACTGGCGTTAATTTAAATGCAATCAATTTTCTTGGTAATAAACCCAAAGGCTCAAAGTTTTTATAGAGAAAGAGGATCATCTTGGAGTTTTCAATTTGTCTTATTAAATTCGCTCTTGCTTACAATTTAACTATTTCACTAACTTTTGAAAATATATTTATTTTTCTAATCTCATTTGTAAGTTTAGTGAAAAATTCTTTGCAATTTTTTTTCATAAATATTTATTCACAGATCATCATTTTTTAAAACATTGATTTGCAGCTTACCCATTAACTATTGTTATCATTAATTGAAATAAGGATTAAAAAAACCAGCAACACTTGATGATCGCTCTAATACATGGATTATGAAACACTTAGCTGGTACCCTTCCTGTTTATACATTTTTTCCACTAAAGATAAATTTTTAGCAAAGAGAAAAGTAATCATATTTCCTTTTAAAACGTACTAACCTCTGTTTTTCTATCTTTATAAAGATCAAGAGATTTGTGGTATTTATCAAAATAAGTAGCTTAATTTTTACTACGGAATAGCATCGAAATCTGTCTTCGACAGCTGTTTTCCTTGTCATATTAGCTTATCACTTTGAGCTTTGAATGCACTTACCTATTTCAGAATTTCTCAAATGCACTTAACTATATACCAGGATGGAATGTTTTAATCTACTGTAAAAGGAATTGATTATTATATTACTCTAAACGTCTTGCATGAATTAAACTATTTACCGAGAAAATAATTTCCTTAATTCAAAGCAACGTCTGAAAAAAAGATAGCGAAATTTTTTCCTTGTACAAAGCAAAATGGACAGTGTGAATTTTCTGAACTGTAAACAAATACAGATTATTCAAATTCATCAGCACAAAACTCACACAATTCTCTGAATTATCAATTTAAATGATACGGAATTAGCAAAATAGATAAGTTCAAATTCTGCTTTTTGAAATAAAAAAAATATATTGGAATTTTTTTTAAATAAAATGTTTAGAAGAGACATAGGCTTTTTAATTTATGCTCAATTAAAAAAATGCCTTTCAAACAGATGTCACCTGAAGTGAGATAAGGTTATCGAAGAGGGCAAGCCGTTGCCAGTGGTGCTGTTCATCTGTAAAATGGACGTGGCAACTGTTCAAATTTCTCGAGTTATCTGAAAAGGTGCACAACTTTTCCTGAATATTACTTTAATGAATAGACGTTATTAAATCTCTGAGATCTGTTAACATGGCATAATTTCTTTGTCCAACCACTTGAATCCCCAGAAAAGCCACTTCATTAAATTATGTAAAATTCAATGAATTTTTGTACCTTTTACTGGGTATAAATTTCAAATCATTTGAGTCTCTTGTACCTAACCTTGAACTTTTTTGCTTTTAAACTGGTTTTGTTCAATTGTAGGCATATCTTCTGAAATATTTTATTCAAACTTTGTGTCATTTGATTATTGGATCATCATGGTCTTTCTCCAAGAAAATTAAATTCAAACCATTTTATGGATAGCAAAAACGCTATGTGTTGATACTGCGTGGTGACTCACAAAATGGCTGGTTTTCGATATGTTGATTCGTTTAATATTTAGTCATAAATATAATTAATTTGCATGGGATCATGTGAAAGGTTAAAAAAAATTATCTATGAAGGGGTTCATTGTTCCCAAGAGTGTCTTCAGTGTTTAGGTTTTGGCTTGCATTAAAGTAAGAGCCAAGATTTGAAATACCGTAATCGATGGCTGCCTCTTTCAGTTGGACATTCAGGTGTTGCTGCCATCAGGTTGGAATTCCTGTGAATATCGTATGAGAGCTAAAAAAACCAATATCCTATCAGTAAATGAAGAAATAATTTTAAAGAAAATATAAAAAAAAACATGTAGGCAATTTTTATTGTTTTAAAAAATAGTGTACAATAAAAAAAACCCATTTTACTCTGTTTCGCCCTTTTTTGTAGAAATGGATATCGTAAATGCATTTGAAGTTCCTTGGATTCATAAATTACATTCTAGTGAATTGATGGTAAGGTTAGTTCTCAACAGCAATCAAGATGGAAATTTTACACAATCCCTGTTAACCAGAAAGCTTGCCCTTCTAATTCATCGAAAGTGTAATAACTTTCTCAAGCAATAGAAATAATTAAAACAAATTGAAAAAGTAACACTTGCATGCCATATTTTCATTAGGCTGGAAGGATATTTTCTAGAAAGCTATTTATTCTTATTTTCCAAACTTCAATATTACCTGAATCGATTATAGTAGAATATATGAAAGTAGCCGCACTATCATTCACTCCAAGCAGCTCTCAATTCCAAGGTTTTGATTTAAGATTTCCTGCCGCGCGACACTCCTTTGCGGCCTAGAACGGAAAATTATCAAATAGCTAACAATGCATACGAAGATAAATTGTGATTGACTTTTCTTCCTTTAAGGCAGTCTCAAAATATTGTTGAGTTTTCATATTGTAAACCTCTCATTTTTAAATGTTGTCTTTCCTTGAAGCAAGGTGTCAGAGGATTTGGTATATGGTTCCAAATACGAAATAAAAATGCTACGAAAATTTAGATTTTTAGAAAAGATTTTAGATTTTCCCTAACTTTTAGATCTAATTTGGTGACAGAAAAATATGTTTTTTCGTGAGCCCATGAAGCCAATTCGAATAAGGCACGATCTAGAAGGAGGAAATTGGGCATACAATGTTTCTAATTAAAATGTAGAACTAAATCAAATTTTGGACCAACATTCTCACTTGGTTGACCATTTTTTGCTTGGTAAATTCACTTGTACAGAACTAGAAATCGTAATAATTTCTCAATGTAATAAATAAAATTTAGTATGTAGAATTGTGGCCAAATATTATGAATTTATAACAGTAATCTGGAAACAAGGCATCCAAGTATGTTCTCTAATTTCTTCATTATATTATGAATAATAAAATATTCCATATTGTGTTATTTTTTGTTACGTTTTCTCACGAAACTTGCTTGCGGCCTTTGACTTCTTCTTTTAGGCTTCCTAAAGTTCTAATCCCCTAGATTCATATAATGGAAAATGAATTGAACACACCATGTTTTTTCGTAAACGAGACAATCGGGGAAGAATCCAGCTTTATTTATTTATTTAAGTAAAGTAGTGAAATATTCAATAGAAAAGATAAATGTTTCGATCCCGAATGCTCGAAATTGAGGGATAGGAAAGAAAACAGAAAATTCATACGGTTCCAATGACAAGTTTTTGACACAGTGTCACTATTCCTCTTAAAGAAAGAATATGATGAAAAAAATTTGAATTCTGTTTTTTAAAATTTTGTTAAAAAAAGGTACTGAAAAGAGCGAATTTTTGTGATTTTTAAGACATTATTCCATTTCCTGATTATTATCGAAAAAAAAATCCTTTGAAGTTCTTTTTATAATGGATTTTATTAAGATATTTCAATTTCTTTTTTTGATGTTCATATAGCAGGTGAAAACTAATTTTATTTATTCGTTATAATCAATTTTAAAAGTTTAATTAAATGTATTACATTTTATCGTAGTCGATATGTTTTTTTTTCAATTTATAAGGAAACTCATTTTAATATCCTAACAGCCTATTTTAGTTCCAAATAAATGTTTTTATAACATAAACAAACAAAAATAAAAGATGGCGATTTTTTGTAATCTGTCGTAACGAAGATTTACAGCTAATTATTTTAACTGTTGGAACACATTTGGGAAGTTGGGAGAAAATAAACGACTTAAAAAAAAAGGTACCAATTTTTTCAGTTTTGACTGATTGTAGCGTTCATTTATTTATTTGTTTTATTTCTTTTTTTTAAATTCCTGATGGAGGTGGAATTTTGTGAAATTGAATATCAATGTTCAAAGCGCTATCAAAAACAGCGATTTAACCTTTTGAAAGTGTACAAGAACATAAAATTACTATATTTAAATGTGGAAAATTGTTTTTAATTTTAAAATGATGATTAATCAAAGTTATAATATAGTTAGTCCTTACAGAAATTTATTTAAAAATATGTAACGGATTACTGCCTTTAATAATTCTATTGAGACACAAAATTCGATATGTATATTGTAAATATGATTCTTGTTTCATTAATGTAAAAAGTACAAATGATAATTTTCATCTTGTTATGATAGTATCAGTTTTAACCTGCTGACATTTATAAAAAAATTTTGTCAATAAGAAACAATTGTAACGGAATTTAATAACACTTTTAATCGTAGGTATCTTCTTCTTTGCTCCTTTGAATTTGATGCGTTTTTAAAAAGTCAATAATTAGAGTTTATTTTAGTTTTTTAAAAGGACCCGAAATTTTATACAATTGAAATGGAGACGATGGTATATTGTTTCCTCTTATTTATTAATCCCAGTTCTATTTGGATTTTCTAAAATAATTATTTTTTCCCATTCATTATTTTTCGATAACTATTGTTGGCAAAATGAAACAAAAGCTTTTAGATGAAATACTTTTATTAATACATTGAAATGGAGAAAAAAATCATTTTTATCAAAAATCGGGATTTAAAAATAAAATCCTAAAAGCGTGTAGTGCCTGTAGAAATGTACTCAAAATAAATTAGAATTTTTATGACATTAAAATATATTTTAATTTTTAATGAAAGGAATTCTCATTTTTTGCTTTTTATTGTTGTTTACTTTCTTGCAAATATTCTTATTTTAGCGTCTTATACTTTGGACATTTTGTTTTGAATTTTATATTTTTGATAAACAATTTTTCTGCATTTTCGTACCCAAATAGAAATGTATTTTTTTGAAAAATCTTTTATTTTTTCCCTATATTTCAATTTTAGTATATTAAAAAATTAATATAATTATTACGGAAAATTAAAATTCAGTTTTTCTCAAATTCACTACCAGGTGGCGTCCTGCATTTAGAACAAAAATTAATTGATTGAATTGTAATTATATTCTGAAAATATTATGTTATTACTAAGTCATTGGGAACTCGCAATTTTGCAAAATTTCAGTATTCTAGCAAATACCAAAATAAAAGAATAAATATTATAAAAATTAGAATTTTAAAATAAGTTTATAAGTTGGTGCGAAGAAAGTTAGACAAAAACGCTTAGAAACGCCACGCTTCATTTTGAGAGGGCTGCGATTTTGCTCTCAGTGCTATGAAAATTTTTCTTTTCGTAAAGGGTGATGAAATAAAAGTTACAAACTGTTTTAAAAAATGAAGATGCAGAAAACAATAACTCGGAAAGTTTGAAAAAAATTATAAAAAGATAATATTTAATAAGCATCATTCTAATTCTTATCGTTTTTATTTGAAGCCCATTTTTCAGTTCTCTTTAAGCTCGCCAAGTTTCTTTTCTGACAAAGATTGAAATGTGTAAATGTAACTTTGCTGCACAAAAGGCTAAAAAAGTGCCAAGAAAGTCAATATTCATTGACAATATTTTCATGATCGCGCTTGACCTAGGGAATATTCAGATATAGGTCCGATAGTTTTGTTTTCATAATGTTTCTTAATTTCCATGAATGTTTCTATAATCTTAGAAACATGAATATTTTATATCTGTGCTTGTATATATCATACATAATGTAAACTTTGGCATAAAATTTGATTTTAGGTTCGCATGCTATTGTAATTTAAGGGATGCAAAAAAAAAGTTTAAAATTAAATTGTTATTACAAGACAGATTTTACTATGCAGTTTCTGTAAGACAGATTTTATTATTATCACTATTTGCTATGTTTCTGGTTATAAGAGCATTTCTGCAGAGGAAATGGAGGCTTCTACTACAAAATCTGCATATCATTTATTATTCAAGGATTTCCATATTTAAGAGATGCTTCGTTAGTATTTTTTTTTACTTGATAATAAACATGCGATCTACAAACACATCATATTACATTCTATCAAAAATACCATTGATTTGCGGTCTATTCTATCTATACATGAGGTTAATGTAAAATTCACTTACTTTTATACAAGATATAATCGCTCCACTGAAACATTCATTTTTGGGAAGAGGTCATCAATGTGTTACATGTGACATATTGATTTTAATATTAAGTATATTTAGATTGGATACCTTGAATACTCTCTTTCAAGTTTATTTTGATAGATAATCTCACTTTTGCAAAGCCTGATGGTTGCGAAATTCCATCCAAATATTTTTAATGTTTTAAGGGATAATCACTTTTTTTCTTATATTCATTACTTTCATCTTCTCAAAGTAAAACTTCCATCTTCTAAAAGTAAGTCTTTTCATTAAAAAATCAAAACAAAATTTATTACGTAGACAAATTACCTTAAATTACCATATTTGACTTGTATTGCAATTTATGTATGGAATTAGATTCATTTGATTTTTTATGTTTTGTTTCAAGAACACAGCATAAGAAATCATGCGTGATTTATATATTTATTATAAATATTTTACAAACTGAATACAATAATTTGATGAGCAATAAAATAATAATAAAGCAGAAATAAAAATGTTGCGTTTTTTAATGTTAATTTACAGTTTTGTAATTTCTTAATTTTAAGGAATGAAATTGTATGTTCTAAGACTTAGATTTATCTATTAATAAACGATATAATAGTCTATTCTCTCCCAAAAACATGCACATTGGATTAATACATTCTCTTAAAATAAAAATTGAATTCGATATTTTTTTTTCGATATTTGGGAACTTAAGCCATTATTTGTTTCTAATTCTCATCATGAACAAAGGAAATACAAACACTACTGAAATTGTCACTAAATTCTTAAGAATAATTTGCAGCGTAATTAAAATTTTTATGATTCAATTTTTTTAAAGCTTTCTCAATTTATTTTGATGTTCAAAGATTAGAAATTTTTCATTCCCCATAGTTGCAATAGAACAGCTCCTTGAATTTTACCCTTTCAGCATTTTATTTGACGCAGTCTTGCAAAAAACTTTCCCCATGTTAAATAAAATTCCAATTCAGATTTTCTTTTTCTAGTTTTCAACAATTAATAACCAAAACATTATTATTAATGAATATTTTATGGAATCTTTAATTTATAATTTAACATCTAATGAATTATTTTCTAATTAATATATTTTAAATTGTAATTATTAAATAGTATATACAAGGCTAATAGACTAGGAAAAAGATCTATGGACTTTGATTACATAATTTTGCAATTAGTAGTCATGTTTGTCTGTTTGACCATTAGAATTAAAAAAAGAATTTCTTCATTTTAATAGTATCTTCTTTTTAAAAAAATTGTTTTATAATAAAACTTAAATTTTTGTAGAGAAATACTGATTTATATAAATCTTATAAGAATCTTTATTTTTAGTAGTGCAGGTAATTGTGTATCAAATATTTTCACAACATTTTTTCTCACATATTTATTGATAACAAAATAATTTACATCGAAAATGCTATCACATATTCTAATTATTTTTGTTTCTATAAAGTAACAATTCTAACCGTATTTGGTTTAACATATTTTAGTCATTCCATGAGTCCAGGATAAAGAAGAAATGTAATATTTCTTTTGATCAAAGTGACCTTTGAGTATCTAGACAGAAACAGAATTAGAAGACTGAACTTGACTCTAATATGCGAGTCTATATTGCCTCCAATCAAGGTTTTTAGGAGAAAACCGCCCTCTTCTGTTAGTACGTTGTACTTCCCCGGTGTTGTTCAATATTTTGATCTCCCTGTTGTGAAATATTTTGATCTCCCTGTTGTGAAATATTTTGAATCCCATATAATATTGTAAATATATCGTAATAATATTTCAGAACATTTTGTGATATCAGAGATATAGCAGTGATGGTCATAATGTGGCAATGCAATCATAAAAACCGAATGATTTAAACTAGTTGTACATTAGTCTAATTAGCACATTTCGATTCAAACCAGAGCTTTCATAAATGTTATCAATTTTCTTTAATGCTTTAATATTTAAGATTTTTAAAGTATTTAAGATCTTTTTGAATATTATAATAAATTATATTAGTTCGCTAATTTTTTTTTAATTAAAAAAGTGAAAAAAAAGGTGTACATCTCTGTTTTAGAAAAAAACGGGCAGTCCAACTACTTATACTTATCTCTGCAATAGCGTGCATCATCTTTTCAATTTTTGAATAGTGTTGGTTGAAAATATAATGCGATGACAGAGCCCATAATCTACTTATACTAATTCAATTTCCGGAGCCTGAGTGACAACACTTTAATGCACTTACTTGT
This sequence comes from Argiope aurantia, assembly GCA_026543865.1. Classification (NCBI taxonomy): domain Eukaryota; kingdom Metazoa; phylum Arthropoda; class Arachnida; order Araneae; family Araneidae; genus Argiope; species Argiope aurantia. The sequence goes on along the minus strand of JAPMOR010124037.1, from coordinate 25,149 downwards.
GGGTTTCTATTTTACGCACCAATATATTCAGTTCTTAAAATAGAATATTATTCTATATTAAAATGGTTCCATTTTATGAACTTCTCAGTTTCTAGAAGCTATCATTACATTAGCACATTTCAACAAGAGCATCAAACGAAGAATAGTCTAAAAATATCACTTAAAACACTTTTTCTAATCATTTTCTTGTTTTTTCAGCATTTTTTGACTGCTACACTTCACCTCCTCTTTATTATGGAAAATAATGCATTAATTTAGTGTTATCAAAAATAATTCATTGAACTTGAGTTATTTATTGATTATAGAGATACATTTTATTATACATTCTATAAATACATTTTTATTGCTAGATTATCTTATAAAACAGTTATAACAAATGATCTTATTAATTTTATTTTACATCATTTACAATTATTTTTAAATATATTTCTGAAAAGTTATCTAGCAAAATACCTCCTCTAACAAACGATGTTTTCGAGCCGATTCAATCAATTCACAAAATGGGGAGAAAAAAAAAAAGAATTCAAACTTCCTAAATTGTCCAACAGATGGCGCTGTAAGTTCATGTGTATCATCCAGGAAAGACTGCGGCCAGGGTAACTGAGTGCGACACCTGTTCGGGTGGCTGTGTCCTCTCGATATGGAATAAGGCTGCGTTGTTCGATGCAGTGATGGCGAATGTCGATTCCCGACACGGTAAAGCAGCAGCAGCTCGTAATTTCCACCCAAAACCGCTTTTAAAAAACTACCCATTGGGTTCTTGGGATAAACAACTCAACCCTCACATCATCAGCGATGCAGAAGCGATGTGTTCGTGCTGAGAAAATCGTTTGGGATTTTCGAATATCATCGCTGGCTTGAAGCGCTGCCTCTCTCTCTCTCTTTCTCTGTTTCTCTCTTCCCCCCTTTTAACTCTAGAGACGAGGGAACAAACAACGCTAGTGCTGTGTTTTCGTTTACCCCACAAGAAGTGGAAGGGAAAAAAATTAATATCATCTGCAAATATGTTTTTCGAAAACTGTGGATAAACGTTCCGTCTTGATTTGGATTCGAATTCTTTCTTGTTAGAGAATCGAAGGTGCCAAAAGTCAGACGTGGAGAGGAACTCTAGATGAGATGATTTTGAAGAAAACATGCCAGTTACTGGCGTTGTTTGTGTGTATCAGGGTCACCAAAGGTAAGCACTTTCATTATGTGTTTTTCTCTGAGACTTTTAGTAGAGGGGATTTTAGATTTATCAAATCCCTATATTTTGTAGAGCAGTAAATCTAGATGAAAGTTGAAATTAATTATCAACATCACTTTTCAACTTCTCTTTGATTTTAGCTCCATCTGTCGTACTGCAATCAATTAATTTTTAAAAATATGCTTGAAACGGAATATTCGTGCTTTATAATAGTGTCAACATCCACTTTTGTTATTAGTGAAGATCTTTTATTATTAAATAATTTGTAATAATTTTTTCTTCATTTTAAAATGGTTTTGGATGTTTAAGTAATGTTTGTATTATGATCCTCTATAATGAAATATTTTGATATTAGTTTTAGAATTATAATTTGTAACAGTTAATAAAAGAATTTTTACCGAAATCTGTGAAAAGTAATGAAATACGTTAAAATAATTTACATCACATTCTATTTAAAATTGATGATTAAAAATTTTTTTTTTAATTGGATAAATATTTACTTATTGTTTTAATTTCCATTTAACCCTGAAAAATAATCCTGAAATAGTTCTATATTTTTGGGGAAAAAAGATAAGAAGAGGGGAAATAAAGGCTCTGTTACAATTAAAAATTTTCTCATGAAACGTTTTTTAAAAAAAGATTAACATCAGTCTGATAGTTAATATTATTTTCTAAGTGTTATGAATGGCAATTACAGTGATAAGGAGTATATAGTCAAGAAAGAAATCGTAATTATCATAGCAATGTTATTTAAGCATTAAGTAATTTAATATCCTTAATGTTTGTCTATTTCAAAATTATCAATTTTATAGAAAAATTCATACATTTGATCTTTCATATTGATGTAGGTTGATATGAAATGTTTTTCTTTGTATGTGAATTTATATAATCTTATTATTTTAGATTATTTTAACTATTTGCATTTTGAAAGTGTGACTTAAATGTTTCATCTCTCATTATTTGATGAAACCTTTTATATTTGAAAATCTTTTATAATATCTTTTTCGATCATTTATCTGAATAAAAAAGGAAGCAAAAATATACTATTTTATCTTCATGAAAGACATATTTTTATTCTGTAAAATGTAATACATTATATTACACAACTTGGATGTTGTATATATTATGCAAATAATGCATATTTTATCTGAACTGATTGTTTTATATTGTGATAAAATGCAGAATTATAGTTAAAATGTGTTATGTTCTTTTTAAACTGAAATTGTTTTTAGATAATAATTTCACACATATGGCCATAAATATATTGTGCTTCATAGTCTAAAATATGATACATGTAACTTTTTAGCACACACATTGACAAATCTGGAAGCATTGCAGTCCTTAAAGTTATATTTAATCTATTGAACTTTTATTTAAAAAATGCGATAATAATTATTCAGATGTATTTGTAATAAGTTTTATTTAAAAAAATTCAAACACAAAACTTGAATTATTGTCTTTTAGGCAATGAAGAAACAATTTTAAGGTAACAAGGCTTAATTTATTGCGACATTTCTGTTAAATTCTTCCATTTCGGCATTATGTTGAAAATAAAGAATTAAGCCTGTCCCATAAAATTTCTGTAGAATTTTAAATTCAATATTCATTTTTTAATAAAAAATAATTACATTATTTTTCAAATGTTAAACTTTACATCAGATATAAGAATCATTGTTTTATCTAAAAGTTTAAATAAATTCTTCATCTCTAAAATTATTGAATTTGATTATATGAGGAAAATTACGCTGTAGGTATTTGAATATTTTTTCATTCTGTCGACGCCAATTCCCTTAAACTTTTTATGGAGTATTTATTATTAACACTTGGAATATTTATTATTAAAAAAGAGGCAGATTGCCCTTTTTGGCTTTTACTATTAATAAATGTTAAAAATATTCGAACATCGAAGAAAAAATTAGTTTGTGAAACAAAATTAACGGAAAAAAGTGTTTTTTTAATTATTAATTTTTTACGCATTATAACTCAACCTAATTAAAATTCATTTAATTATAATGATAAATTATATTGGAGAAGCATTGTTTTATTGAAGTTGAGACCAATAGATAGAAATATTCTTTATTTAAGATTTATGTTAACGAGTTTTAATATTTCTTTTGAAAAAAGTTATTTTAATAACAACAAAAGAAGAAGAAAAAACCCAAAATGTATTACTATAATGAAAGAATATCGTATTTCTTAAAATTAATTAGAATTTAAAATATCTTACTTTTCCTTTTTTATAATTCATTTTCGATGTGCCTTTCTGCAATTTGATGAACATTATTTAATGAATTTATTATTTTCTAGATAATGAAAATGATAATCTTTAAACACTAATGACTTCTAAAATGAAATCAGTCGTTTATTTCCCAAGATCTTATTTTAATTAATCATATTTACTCATTATAAAATTATTTTCTTCCGTGTAAGCAATTAGTTCTGTCTCTACATTTCTGACTCATTATCTTCATTAAAATTTGAAATTCGTTATATAGAAAATATCCATTGAATTTCTTATTTACATTCTTATTCTTTTAATTATTAACAATGCTAATCGGATGGTTGAAATGAAGTCGTAGCAGAAGTGTGGCAAACGATATTTCAACGTAGAATATGAAATTTTAGAATCGTTTTCAAATTCTGATCGAGTTAAAGTAAATTGCGTATAATAAGCGGCAGATCGTGTTTGATCCATTTTTCATTCCTAAATTTATAAATGCGAATTTGAGCTGTAAAAGATCTTCTTTATAAAATTGTCTTGAGGATTTTGAAACGTTTGAATTCGCATATTTTTTTCCACACATCTTCTTGTTAACGGCTGACGGAATGAGGCGTAGATTTTTGTAGCAGAAGTATGGGTCGGATCTTTCGAAACCATCGATTCTTTCGTTATAAGAGCTCGCGCTCCGACAAGCTGGCTTAATGCCAACTACTGGTTTCCCCCCTTTGTCAAGAAAAGTCCCACAATTTCAATTCCTCTTGGAGTTGCATTTAATCCTTCTTTTAAAAAGGAACACACATTTATTATAGCAGCAGCGGAAAGGACTTTTGGTGCCGCAGTGTGGAGCAAAGATGAATGGAAGGAGGCTTAATATTTACCCTCTTTGCAATCGCCGGACGTGTTTATAATCTATGCCGCTTCTGTTTGATTCGGGAGGTCTTGTTCCCTTTTTTTTTTTTTTTTTTTGAAGGATTACGGAGAATAAAATGAACGCTAATGAGAAGTGATTTTTTTTATTGTAATGACCTTAATGTCAGAATAAAAGTCTGTTATTGTTCGAAATGGTGTTATAATATACACATTTTTATATTTAGATCTATTAATTGGATACACTATGTAAAGAAGTACGACCGCTTTTATAATATATGCCATTTTTGGCGGATTCGTTTTGTTTATTTTTTGAAAGGTTACGAAGAAACGTATGAACACCAAAGTTATTTATTTTTATTGGAATGACCTTAATGTCAAAGGAAAATATCATGTATCTTTTAAAATGCTCTTTGATATTTTAATATAAACTGTTTTATAATTTGATCAAAAAATTAGAAGCTCCAGGTAAGAATAATTAATATTTTTTTATCATAACATTTAATTTCTAAGTTCTAGTTCGAATTTTTATAATTAGCTCTTGTTTTGAGAATAAAAAAATAAATTAAAATTAATTTATTTCAGAAATTAATAAATACATGACTAGATTTATTTAACTTGTTCTTTAACACTATTTTAATATAAAAAAATTAATAATATAATCTTTTTGGCCTGAGTAAAATATCAAGTATTGTTTAAAGTATTCTTTTACTTTAATATGAGAAGCAGAAAAAATAGCTAACGGCAAATGTCAAGTAATAGGAAGACAATTGATTTTATGACATTTCAAATATGTTATCTTAAATGACTGAAATATTTCAAAATAAACGGATAACAAATTCGCTTGAAATTTAATACGTAAGCATAATATATGCAGAAACGAATTTCATTTTTCATTACTACAATATTCCTTCAAAAGATGTTAGAGAATAAAATGAACGTTGAATATTAGTAAGTTCTGTATATTTTGAAGATTTTACTTTGACGTTAGTAACGTTGAATATTAGTAATTTTTGTATATTTTGAAGATTATACTTTGATTTTAGTAACATTGAACATTAATACTTTCTGTCATTAATGCTATATTCCTTCAAAAAATGTTGGAGAATAAAATAAACATTGAATATTAGTAATTTATGTAAATTTTGAAGATTTACACTGATTTTAGAATAAAATATATTAATAATTTATATAATGATAGTGTGTATAATAAAGTGTTTAATATGAAGAAAATATATTTTATGTTAACATAGACAATTTTTTGATTTATTAACCATTGGAAATTTCAAGCAAAAATAAAAGAAAACGTGAAACGTATGAATAAAACGTATAATAAAAGAAAAGAACTTATGAATTGTTAGCGTAAAAATGTAACTAAATATTTTTTTCTGACTTAAAAATGAGTAGTAAACATTAATCATACTATCTCTTCCCTATTACTGCTACTAATCATTAAAGATTTGATCGTTAAAAAGAGACAAGCAGTATACTAAAAGTATTATTCCTACAACAAAAATACAGAATGTTTCATAGATGGATCAATAACTGAAAATGCCAAACAGAAATTTAATAGAATAAACTTGCAGCCTTCTAAAGCATTTTAAATGTTTTGTATTTGTGAAGTGGATTAATCAAAGGCAACAAAGTAGCTGGATGATTTTTAGAATGCGATCTTAGCATCATAATACTAGATTTGTGCGCAGTTTTTGAATAAATTCATCTACGTTTTGATTATCTGTCCATCTCCCCTCCCCCATGTTTGTACAAATGCGATGGCTCAAAATCATTAAGCAAAATTAATTGAGTTTGCCATGCGTGGCAATACAAAAACGTGATAATACAGATGGACGAGTATCAGAATCTTGTTACAAATTTGTAAAATTGTTTTCCTGCGCAGTAAGTCTCCTAGTAAGGAAAAGAGTTTTATAGGCATAAAGAGTAATGGCTGCTGAATGGATGCCTCCACCCCCACCCGAACCTTTAGGACTATTTGACGAAAAATATTTCCGATTTTGACGTCAAAAATGCAGGATCCGAGATATTCGTCATTCTTGGTGATAACTCGATTAGGAATGGAATCCTGTTAATTGTTCTAGAACTTTCGAGTCCTTGCACTGGAGCTATAAAAGCAGAGGCTTACATAAAAGAATAATCTGTTGTCGACAGTTACAGTTGAATTTAGTTTAAGCCAGTAGTTTAGCATTGATATCCAGCGAGTTCTCTCTGAGCGCCTGTTCTTTTGCAATATTTTAATAATTATTTACTGATATTGTCCTGCCGTTTACTGCAAGTACTATACTTGTGAAACTTCGATTGTAGTTTGCTACGGTCTATTTCGAGTAGAATAAAGCATCTTTATCCTTTATTGGACTTTTCTCGTACATTGGATTGAATTTGGATATTTCTGAAAGAATATTATTTACACTTAAATCGCATATCTGCATATAAATTTGCATAATATTGTCAACGAAAAGATAGTATACATTTTGCTTATGCATGCTGATGCCAACACGATTGTTCAAAAACATATTAAGCAAAACAAATGTAATTTAAGTGTGTATTGGTCACCACAATTGAAAATCTGTATCGAAACTCGAAGGAATTCACTCGTATTAGATTCTTATCATTAAGCTATGAAGCCAAATGAAAAAACACTGCATTATATAAGTAAGCGAATCGATTGAAAAAATAAATCTCCACTGGTTTGCTTTCAGTACAGTAGCCTGAATAAGGATTTTTATTTCTACCTATACGGAGTAAATTTCTTTCTCATAAATAAACTCTAAGAACTCTATATCAAAGATCTCTAATAAAAACATCCCCATTCTGTGCAAACATTCCACCTGATTTTTTTAATATATAGATGTACTTAAAACTGTGTTTTAAGGTGCATGAGCATTATCTCAAGCGACGTGAAATCGTTCACAAAATTTCCCATCTTGCTTTAGAGACCTAAAAAGTTATAAAATTTTGGAAGAATTGATATATCTTCTCCAAAGTAAACTAATGAAATCTTGGACTCCCACTTAATGTTTAGGGAGGAGAATGTTTAATTTTTTTTCCACCCCAGCTTATATATCCGTATCTTTTGGAAGAATCCACACAAGCGCTCGTATCCACAAAGAAGTAAGTGGATAGCGTTAGGCTCTGTTTACCTTCGCAAGTTGATAAAAATCTTTTATATGGTGAGAGAAAGAGAGGGTGAGTGGGAAAAAGAATTTTTTTAAAAATAAAATAGAATAAGAGAGAATGAAAAAAAATAGCTATCAAAGTGTGGGAAATGCGTAATTGAAGCAGGGCCCTTCTGAAAATCTTATTGTTTCAAGGAATTTTAGTGCGTTCATATTTCCTCGAGTTAGAAATATTTTCGCCTTTCCCTTTTTTATTTGGGGGTACCTGTCGAGATATTTACGGTGGTAATTTCGTTAAATTTGTGGCTTTGGTAAACATTCACAGGCGGAATCTTTGGGAGGATGTGTATTCGAAAGGGATGGAATAAAAATTGGGAGAAATAATAAAGAGTTTATGAAAATATGGATGGCGAAATAGTAACAGCAAATAAGTTTTTTCCCTTCTAAATAATGAAACCTTTTTTGGACTGGTTTATTTTTTATGATAGTAAATGCAGAATATTCTTTTTATAAAAATACTCAAATATTGATTGTTTCAACATTAGTTTCTTTCGAATTACTCAAGATTAAAATGAAAATAACATGATGAAACAGTTGATTTCTAGGACTTGATGAATCTTCATGTTTCAAATCTTAACGTGTAAAAAAAAAGTATTTAAAATTATGTCTGCATGTATGTGAACATAATTCAGATATACAAAAAATCTAGATGAATGAAATATAATTAGTGTTTATACTCCAAAATTCTAGGTTTTTAAGAATTAAATTTTAGGCAAAATTCATTAAAGGAAATCTACTCGTCTATGTAAATATGAACACTTTCATTCAAGAAAGCTACAAGCTAGCTCAATAGATATTGGCATATATTTTTTATCGCCAAGAATACATATTCATGCCAAGTTTTGGATCAAATTCTCCAAAGTTCTTATTTTTTATTGTCTATCTGTGTGCATAGTAAAGACTATAATTTAAGAAAAAATGCATTAATGTAATTAGGTATGGAGTCCTCTTACCAAATTGTTGTTGTTAATCAAATTTGGCTGAAATCAGTAAAAGGAAAGGAAACGTATTTATACTTGCTTTTCTTTTCTGTGCTATGAAACTGAACACAAAACTCGGTATATCTTAAAAAGTTTTGAGAAAGTCTACAAGTGAATTGTCCCTCTGCTTAATTAATGCGCATAGTGTTCATCAGTTATAGAAAAATATTATTTTGTTAATTACGATAGAAATGCGAATATTAAAATCAATTACGAATATTAAAATAAGTAGTAAAAGTATCTGTATTTTCATTTGTTTTTACTGACATTGTGCTGAAACTGATAAAATAATTTTGTTATAGAAAGATGGCAAAATGTTCTCTCTAATATCTTGAGAACTAATTTTTTTGATAAATATTCCTTCAGTTAATGATATAGATCAAAGTTTATTTCTTAATTAATGTCAGATATTTATTCTAAAGCTGCATGGATCCACACACAAAAAAAAGAATAGAAGCTTAATACCATAAATTTATTTGGATAAAAATATTTTTAATAAGACTAATTTGCAATTTTGCTTCATTATTTTCATGTTTCAAAAATTTAATTCTGTAATAACAGTTTAAAAATTCCTTTTCAGTAGCTTAATTCTATTGAATTTGTGCTATATTTAGCACTTTAGTGCTCCACAAACATCAAAATGTATATTTGCTGATATAAATAAACATCAAAATTTTTATTTGCTTCTCTTTATCTAAAATATAGAAAGTAAAATATGCTGCACCTTGATAATTATCCGCAATAAATATTTGTGCTTTCTGCACCACAAGGGACATGCATTCATCGCTAATATTACCGAGCAATCTAGCATTTTCAGTAATTAGCAATTATCATTTAAAAAGAAAAATGTAATATTCAACAAAGTTGATTTATGCAGAAAGTCAAATAGCGAGGTGTATTTTTGTATTAATTCAATAGCTGTTACAAGTTTAAAAAAAACATAGATTTTCTAAAATTTTTAATACGTTTCAATTGTGGTATTTTAATTTAAATTATTTGCATAATTTCTTACATAGCCTCCGACAGCTGCATTCTGAAACAAGAATTTGTTTCCTATTAAACCCCATAAAACCATCTTTGGGTTACATTTTTAAATAGGAAAAGAAAATAAATGTTAAAAGTACCATCAAAACATTCAAACTCGAAATTTTGACGAATCTCGTCGTTTTGGAATTATGTCTGTCTGTATGCCCGTTTGTAAACATAACTCAAGACTGCTTTGAATTAAACAGATGAAATTTGGTGTAGATCTGTTCCAAATTTATATATTTATATCAAATTTTGAAAGAAATCCATTCAGAGAAAGCATGTCTGTCCAGTTGTCTTAATATAGGTTAATGGGATAATTATAAAACAAAGAAAACAAACTATATGGATAAAATTTAGTACACATATTTAACACCTAAAGAGTAGACATGCAGCGAATTTAAGACGGTGTTAACATCCGTTGAAAGTTTGACTCTCTTTCGGTCTGTGCTTTACTTAAACGTGATAACTCAAAACTGCACTGACTTAAATAAATGAAATTTGCTATGTGATTTTATAATTACAACTGTTGTTCTGTATCAGTTTTTTTTATTTCGACTGATTGATAACACAGCGTGCAACGCACACATTCAGTTTTATGATATTTCTGTATTCGCAGCATTTCAGCGATTAATCGCCAAAAAATGGCAAAGATTTCCCTCTCTTTTTAGCTCTAATTCGTCAATGATATGTGATTTAATAATACACAATTTAATACATTATTTTAAATGCAAGAAAGATTGAGAATGATCATTTCCGCTGATACGTATTGAAACTGCTTTTTGAGATAAAATCTTAATTTTTTTTTCATTGATTTTGGTATGGCATACTCAAGAAAGTAACTTGGAAATAATATTTCAACACCAATTTATTTTGCCCATTTCTCTAAGGTTATCATTCGTCTTCACAGACAGACAAAATCGTTACACTTACTTTTACAGATGTTGACAAAGACAAAACAAATGAATCTTAAAACGTTATCACGCTACAAAGTTCCAGACTAGAAGTTTGAATTATCGTCTTGACAGATTGACAGATTTATGTGATATGTGTGTTACGTTTTTGATCCATGATTCCATAACCTTATAAGGCAGCAATTCTTTTCTTCCAATCGGACTTGCACTTCCTTATTAGAATAAAGGAAAACTAATAGGGTAATTTTCAATGTATATATTGAATTACTGAATTTGAGGGGTCATGAAGTGTAGAAAATAATGCTGCAAATTTTCTACTAAAAATTTGCGAAAATTCTTTAGTGTTTTATTTCAGATATGCTGCTTCAGTAGGAGAGAAAATATTTCCTATTGACAAGATTTAAAGAGACATAAATAGAACAAAATGACATTTACAGTTCGTAGGGGAGGAAACTAGATAAATGTATGTAATAATATTTTAAAATCTAATTTAAATCTTAATTAATTTCCAAATTTTTGTCTTGATTTAGCCTATATTACCATAGACCACCATTCACTCTAAAATGGTCTCTTATTTCCTTATCCAATTTCACTCTTTAATTTAATTAATTCTACACGCGCTCTATAAAACTGCTGTCTTCAGTATTTTCTCCTCCTCCAAATGAGGTGATTAAAATCCCTAATGCTTACAGCATTAAATGTACGTAAGATTCTCTTTCCTAAGTCTACACAAGTCAAAGAAATTCCTGTTCAAAATCTCATATTAAAATCACTGAAGGGAAACATTTCTTTTTCTTTTTGCTCTTGTGTCTCTATGTAGACTGGCGCATCACCTATCGCTTTTGTATTGTATAAATTATGACTTCCGCGATGAAATAAATCGAAATTAAAATTTCAAAAGTATCTTCTTCTTAGCCAAGCATCTGCAAAAATATGTTTATATGTATTATTGTATTTAATTTTGATAAAGATGCACATTTCCAATGGGAAACTCACTGCGATGCACTAGATCTCAAATGAATTTAGAAAAAAAAATCCGACAGTTAAAGATTAAATTCTACGTTCATTAAAATATTTTTCATAAGTTACAAATATCATACAGATTTTTATCTGCTGAACAAATTGCTCAGATAACTATTTTCGTGTAGGTCGTTTACGCAAGGCAAGATGCAGCTTAACAGCCATTGGAAATTGCTGGCCCACTAATTTATGGGCATAAGCAGCGTCCCAATTAAATCCTGACATGTGGTAGCCAATCGTTATTTGAAAGCAAGAGTCATAATTATCGCGAAAGACATGATCATTACCTATATATAGCCCTTACGTCACCATTATGCGGGCTCGTTTTTCCCATTTTTAGATCGCACAGTAGCCTCTAAGAATAAATTAAATCGTACGCTGGCTTTCATTCTGCATTAATTGCCTTCTGCCCGTGGACGTATGCGAGCTGCAATTAATGCTTCTTCGAATCACCGCAAAAATGCCAGCCGCAATAAATTTCAATCATCGGTCATTCAAATATTGGTGTTTTCTTTTTTTTAGCACTTGTGTTGTCCTTGAATGCTTCGGGTTTTTTTGCGTTGCCTGTGGTTGTGATTCTTAAAATATTTTGATAACAATAGCCTCCTTTTCCCTCATTTTTTTTAGAGCGGAAGATTTCCTAATTAAATGTAAGCAGGAAACATTTAAAATAAAATTAGTTTCAAAGGAAATGTATCGCATTAAGTTATTATTTCGATATTCTCGATGCTTTCAGTTTGAAAAGCTATTAATTAATCAAACAAAAGAACTTGAAAAAGATGTTATATTTTGGGAAATAATTAATTTCAGTAATAAATTCTTCATTTATATAATTTATATTTTACCTTCAATTAGCGTTTAATTATTTCATAAAATATGTTAGTAAGTCAACAGTTAGTATTATGATTTTCAGTGAGGTAGTTCTAAGGTTTTTTAAAAATAAATTAACCGATATTATTTCCACATCATTGACGATAACCCACAGGATGGTAATGATAAAAAAATTAAGAAAAAAAGTTCAAAAATTAATAAATAGCTTTTTCAAGTTGTCGTTATTTTAAGGGAGGGCGATTATTGCGTATAATTTGGTCCCCAAATATCTCCATATTTTTTATACGAATAAGTTTCATTGCTGTAATGTTGTTTTTGCTTCTTAAGCGGTAATGTTGCAGAGGAAGTAGTTGTACAGATATTTTTTTAAAGTTACCTTAAAAATATAACTTCGAACATAAGTTTTCGCAATTAAACTGATAAATTCAGCAGTTTTAATTTTTGAAAGTAGAATTTTTTTTTAATTTAAAGATTAAATGGTCGGTTATTTGGAAGAACATTTTATAATCATAAGATGAATTATTCATGTTAAACATCCAATTTTTCTTACCCGCGTTTTATATCAAAGATAAAAAATTTCTAATTTATTAGATAATTTTTTTAATAAATTGCAGTTAATCAATTTTTAATTATAATTAAAAAATTGAAATTTTAATTTAAATTATTTAATTTAATTGCAATTATTTATATGGGTTTGCAGTTGATAAATCACTTTTTTTTGTAGCATGTGAATCGGTCGTGTTAATGCAACATTTATTTTTATATTTTGCGCAGTTTTTGTATAATAGACATATATGACTCATTTTTTCAGCTATGATAATTTGATGAAATAAAATTCAATCACATCTTTAAGCAGTAATCAAAACTCTATGTACTTCCGCATTTTCTTTAATATATATTTTCGTTGAAGGAATTAATAAGTGCTTTAATTAAATAATCGTTGTGCGACGCTGCAAAATTTCGCAATTTAATTACAAACTTTTGAATAAACTTTGAAGATGATTAAAGTTTATTTTAAATTTAATTACGGCTTGCGAAGAATTAATCTCATAATGTCGTGTTTATCTCTTCAGTGTTTTGTGCAGAGATTTTTAAGTTGTTGGATTTGAATTCCGGTCAAATCCTTTCTTTTCATTTATTATGCGAATGCTCCATGTTTCCACTGAAATAAGCCCCCCCCCCCCCTACTCCTCACCAACTCTTCTTTCATCTGAACCGAATTTAATTTTATTACAAGAAAACTTTACTGTGGAATTCGTGTACTTACATTTTATTATGCTTAGTTTTTTATAATAAATAAATGCAATATTAAAGTTTAACTTTCAAAAAGATTCCGGATTTCACAAATTTATTTATAACTGAATATAAACTATGTCTGATTCATCACTGTTGCGCTACACAAAGCTTAGAGAAATTTAACTAACAATTCGGACTTGATGCATAACAATTTCTTTACAAAAGTTAAAAGGTAATTAATAAGAAAACAAGGATAAGTGAATAAAGGGTAAAAAATAAAGCGTAATATATATATACATGGATACTTACCCAACCACATATATAAATATACATAATATTCAGCCACATATATAAATAAGCATAATATACAACCACATATATAAATATGCATAATATACAACCACATATATAATTATGCATAATATACAACTACATATATAATTATGCATAATATACTACCACATATATAAATATGCATAATATACAACTACATATATAAATATGTAAGAATATAAATATGCATAATATACAACTACATATATAAATATGTAAGAATAAAAATATGCATAATATATGCCCCAAATATAAATATGCATATATATTATTACATATAAAATTCTGCTGGGAATTGGAAATCCAAATTTGAATTTTAAAAATCAGTATTTTACAGATGTAAGCATAAATATATGGAAAAGAAATCTAAAGAAGGGGAAATATACAAAAGAAGTTTAAAAAGATTATAAAAAACGTTGGGTGGGTAAAACAAATAAGAGAATAAATGAAAGCAAAGAATAAAGTAAAAATATTAAGAATATTGAGCAAAATAGTTTTGTATTATGTGCAAAAATGATCTGTTATTTCACGAGTTCGTTTTTTGAATTATGAATTTATTAATAATATTATATTCTTACAAAAGAATTAAATACAATTATTTATATTTACAATTCAATCTCAGAAAATCTTTCTTCAAGCATTGTTTATAACAAAATATATGGTTTAATGAATTTCCGATTTTCCAAGAATATTAACCAATTACATTAAGATTTGACTAAATATTAATATATTTGAGTTGAAATTTGAGAGTATAATTAATTAACTGTAACTGTAATAACAAAGAAGAATTAAGAGTAGGATGCTGCACATTATGAATTAAATTCCATTAGGCAAATTAGTTTTGCACTGAATTGATGTTTCGTATAAATTTTAAATGTTTGTAATTAATTTTTTGCTTATTAATTAAACATAAGATTAGCTTAGGATGCTGCAGATTGTAACGAGCAATTCCACCACATCCCACCCCACCACCTAGATTTCATTTCCAAATTGAAGTGGCTTAGATTTAGGTATCAAATTACTCATTTTTAAGGTATGTATCAAATTATTCATTTTTAAGAATCATAGAAACGTTAAAAAATGCATCTAAGAGCAATCTGCATTGCAAACGAAAATCTACTTCTTTCAGTATTTAAATTGAATAATTAATTCTCAATTATGAGATTGTTTTCCTTTACGATAAAAGCATTTTTCAGACATCTTGAATCTGAATAGTCGTTTTCTTGTTATCCTTTTCAATCTTTTAAATTGGCAGTAGTTATCTATTCGGATTTCAAATTAGCACAATTTTTTACAGTAAAGATACAATTAGTAAATTGAAATTATTGAAGAAATAATAATACGTCAAAATATAATAATTTTATTAATTGGCGATTATTATTTCTCCCTTCACTTTCCAGTAAATTTGCATGAATTGCATTTTGTATTCAGTTTTACTGTATAATAAATAAGTAATATAATTTTGAATATGCTGACCTATTAAATGTAAAATTTTATACTTTCCTACAAGCTTACAATTTTACCTTATATTTCTCTTGGCTTCATAGTATTCCTTCTTCAGTCTTACTATTTTCGGTATCACAACCATCCATCTGACTTATTGAGTTTTTACGTTACCATGTTCATTTGTGTAGTCGTAATTTTAGAGTACTCTAACTTCGGTGGTATTTTCGAAAAAATATTCTAAAGGGAAGAAATAGAGAGAGAGTAAGCATGGAATTATTACAAGAGAAAAATTCTTTTGATATTTAAAATATGTAATTATTTTTCTTTGATATCGGAATAGTGAAATAATAAAATGTCAATAATGAAACTATCACTGATGTTACATTTCAATATTCTATTTCTGATCAAACAAAAATAAAATGCTTATTGCAACTGAAAATATGAATGGGATAAAAATATCGAGGAATATTCTTTTAAAGAAACCTTTATTTATTTAAAGCATACTAAAATTCTCAATGGTAATATTTAAAATACCACATAGAATACTATTTTAGAATAATAACAGAAAATTCATTTGTTTGTAATTTTAATATTTTTAATCTCTTTCTGCCAATAATTATGAATGATTTATTATTTTTCTTAATTTAAAATGATAATCATATTTACGACGGAAAAGATTGCACAATAATTTTTCGGTTTTAATGAGATATCGTAGAATTTTTCCTTATTTCCTCTTAAAAAAATGTTTTTTCTGGAATGATATACCGAGGACAATGCTGCTTTTTATTTGTGTATTTCATGCTTAATCTCTTTTTCTTTTTTAAATGTTTATTTAAATATTTAATGTTAAATCTACTTCATTATTCCTGTATGTTTCTCAATAATTTGATTTTTATTTCAAATTTGATTGTTATTACTCCGTGAATATATTCTTCGATCGACCTTTTGTCATAAATTTTTATTTTAAAAAGCTCCAATTTGTTTGAAAGAATTTTCAAAATATATATTTTGAAAGAATAATAATAATAAAAATTTCTACTTCATTTTGTTAAGCATATTAAGGCGGTAATTATTCAAGATAATTGCTGAAATTTTTCTGAAAGGAATAGATTATATAAAAAAAATCTTATTGTTTTGGATATAATCGTGAATTAATTATTATATTCAAAGTTATATCATAAAAAGCTTCCTTGTTAATAAATTAGATATGTGACCTAACTCTCATTGATAAATTGTTGAGTATAGTTTTGTACTAAAGTATTTACTAATTTTAATTTACAGTAGTTAATATTTATCAATAATTTCAATACACTTAGGTGATTATAATGTAGTTATTTTACTAGCTATGCAACAAAGACGAATACAAAGCGCGGTATAAAAATGTAAGAAAGTCGCGAAGATAACTTTTCCTTCTGTTTGGATACAATTTCTGTGTGAATAAGCATAGTAAGGCAGTTATTATTCAAGATAATTAACAAGATAATTGAGAGCATAACTGTTTGGTCTGTTTGGATACAATTTCTGAGTGAATAAGCCTTTGAGAATTTTCTTTTATAGCAGTACTTTTGGATTTTGAATCGATGAGACGAGTCACTGCAATTTTAATTTAATTCTACAATCGAAACTTGTAATTTTTATATAAGAACCAGTGAGATTAGTCTCTCCAAAATCTCACATACTCTCTAATACGCTTGTCATTTTAGAGAAAGCCTTATAAGCATTGGCATATAATAGTTACGAAATATTAACTTTTGACGCGAATTTAGCATTTTTACTGAATCTATCGCGTAATTCTTACCGACTTATTTGGCGGTTAATCTTTGGCATGCGTTAATAGTATCCAAAAATCGAATTTGAGTTTTAGACCCATTTTCCTCAACTGATTGAAACAAACATATCATGTGACATAAAACTGCACTTGTAATCCCAAAATTCCATATCGATTTGACATGCTTGTCTTTGTGTTTTTGAGCTATCGCGTTTACATATTTCTGAAAGTAAAGACCGACAGACAGTCAACCCTTTATTGGATTTGGCTCAAATTTTGGCTACACTATGAGTATTAAATATCTATACTAAATTTTATCTATATAGCTCTTTTCGTTTTGTAATTATCGTGTTAGTTGATATTCTAAATCGTGATGATTCGTCAGAATCTCGAGTTCGAATTTTTTTTTTTTATGATTACTATATTTCGCTAAACTACATATTTATATTTCTCTATACTAAATTTGCTTCAGGTTACATAATGCTAACTAAAATCAATGCCTTTAAACCTCTTTATTTAGATAACCTATTCGTTATGTCGTATAAAAGACTCATTTTTTTCACTTTAAAAAGTAATATCACTGTAGGTATGGTTGGCATCGCCATCTTTATTAAACCTTAGCTCACCCTTTTCCCTCTGAAGCTGAGGCAGACACTTTTATTTCGAGCTGACACAACTGACGTAGAGTTTGTTCGACATTTAGCGAGTGTCAAATTGGTGGAAAGCTCCGGTTACAGTTTGTCAACGTTTTTGACGGGTTTCTCCCTTTCCCACTTTTTCACTCCCGGAATATTTGCTTACTTTTCTTATTTCCAGAGAGGGAAGGCTTTGCAGACTCCGAATCTGCCAAATCGGGGTTTCAGGCGCAAGTTTGGAGTTTTTGCGAATGCATCACAAGTGTCTCGTCGCAGAAGTTGCTGCACAAAGCGTTCACTTTACTTTGAATAGAAGTTTGTTTGGCGAGCTTGGCTCCTGAAAGTAAGAATCGATCACTTGTGCAAATGACAACTTCGAATGCGGCGTGATTAAATATGGGAGAGAAACGTAATCTCGCTGCGAAACTTTGCTTCGGGCGCGCCATGTTCTTTGTGATGTTTCGTGTTTTATTAGATCTTAAAATATCAAAACTTTCGTATATTTTCTTTGGAGGCAGAGGAAGAAACCTTATCTGTTCTTTTACATTCAGAAATACGACAGGCATAGATTTGTTTACCTGTTTAGGAAATAAAATTGAAATTCTGAATTTAGTGAAAGATTTCTTTTTCTATGTAGCCTTATGACAAAATCGAGTCTTTGTTGTTGAAAAATCACAAATTCGAGTTGCCATCACTTTGGACATGTGGTAAAGTTTCGACAATGGAACTTGAGGGTCCAAATCGAAGAAAAATTCCACCATATACCCTGGGAGTTTCGTTTGACCTACCTGGAAATTTGTTAGGTAACCCCTATGATTTATGAATTTTGGTTTTTAAAGTATCGATGACTCAATTTTAGATTTAAAATATGATGGCCGCAACACATTTGGAGGAAAGATTTGGCTTTTAACTGGCGAACTCCAAGCATATCTGGTTAGACATCTCATTCCCCCTTGTACAAGAATCTAATGTATGTTAATAATAGAGATAAAACTCATCCACATATTCCTTTTTGGCTTTGGCTTTTGGTTCTATAATTACCAGTTGTTTTTAATGAATTATTTTTTGAATTTTAAGCTAGAGTTTGGCGTAGTTTGATCAATATTGGGTTTTGTTTAAAAAGTAATCACTCAACCTTTTAGTGTGAAGTGGAAAGTTAGGCAAGGTAGTGTTTCAGTTATTTGACTGCAATACAAAATTATATATATTCTCTGGTATCAAGTGATTAATTTTTTTGTTTAGGTCAGAAGCCGTGTCTACGTGTTAATTCAATTGTTAGTTGCCAAATTTGATAGCAAACTTTGATTCAGATAATAAAAAGACGATTCTAATTTATTTTAATATTATTTGCCTAGTCATTAAAATCTAGATAAATAGATGCAGTGCCAAAATGTGTGTGTTTTTCATTTTGAAATAGTATTATTAAAATCAATGCCTTAGAAGTGAAATATTGGAAAATAATAACAGGTGAAAAATAGGAAATGTTTCCTTTGCAGATATGTTAAAATATTATTAACAAAATTATCAAACCCATAAAAAAACTGTTTAGGAAAAAATGGATGAAGATCTTTCCCTAATTTTCCATAAACATAAAAGTGGGTTGGGTCACAATCCAAATACCATCTCCCCCATTTTAATATCGTTTAGTTTAGCTGTATTAAAGTTCCGTTTTAAAACAATAATAGGATTATTTTGGGAACAGACCTCGTAATTTTGAACCGTGATCGGATGAAGAGGGCGATATATGACGACTGACTTTTTCCTGTCCAGACGTTTGTGCCACATCAGCGGGAAGGCATTTGTCTCCTTACGAATTCGAAGTGTACCCGATTCCCTAACACGGTAGTTTTTTAGTGAAATCGGGTTCCGAACTTGAAATCCTTTGATCCCAAAGCCGAGGCGTCACTAGCAGGCCACTGTGATCCCCATTTGTGTATCATCTCAACAAGAGGAAATTATGAAAACAGATTTGAATTAACTCAAGATCTTCCGAATTAAGACCTTGCAGGTTTTGAAACTAATTAGAGATGCAGGATTTAATTAAAAAGAGGTTATAGCTTACCTGTAACTTATGAACCAAATCTTATGAAGCAAAAGTTGCGAAAATAAACTTTAAAAATCCATCACATCCAGAATATTCACAGTTTCCCGTTTTTAATTCCAATGAGCAAACCCCTTTTGTATAGAAGACAATTCCGCAAGTTTTGCTAAATTAATTTCTTTTCTTCTTTTCCAAACTGATGTGGAAATGCTATTTCCTCTTCTCTGAGATAGAAAGCGACCGAAGTTTGCAATTTTCCGATTCAGCCTTACATCGAAAGAACATTGAGTTTAGAGCATTTTGAAAATGTTCGAGAAAAAGCTCAGGTGCATTCTGAGATACCAGACTGTATCTGCGTTCATAAAAACTTCCCCTCCTCCATCCTTCTCTTTTCTTTTATGCTTTTGAGTCGACGCCATAGCGGACGCCGGGCTTGTTTTGTCTGCGAAAGGGCATGCATCGAATTTTACACGGCTTCCACATTTGGTTTTAAATTTCCCAAGGGACTACTTATTCGGAATTTTTTCACCACTCTTGCAGTTTTTGCGCTGTTGTCATCTTCTTTCTGCAACTCGTGAGGAGAAAGAAATGTTTTATAAAATTCTCATCCTTTAGGGAAACAAAAGTTTCCTCCTCCTTTCTTCCATGTTCCGTATTTCTCCTGTAGGCCGATTCTGTTCATAGCGATATTGTGAAGTTTCCGAACTTATTGTCTTTTCATGCTAACTGATTGTTTCAACATATCATTGAGAGATCATGTTGAAACCATAAAAAGATGCTATTACATTCATAAATATGACGAATGCAAAAAAGATAATATTGTAACCTCTATAGAATGTGCCCTCGAGATTTTTGATGATTTTTCACGCTTTGGGTATTTGAAATCATAAAAGCCATTTTAGAAATTACGTTTACCTATGAGCATTATAGTTAAGATAATTGACAAAATCTTGTTGGATGAAATTTTTTATCTAACTTTTACGCCAAAATTATAGATATATCAAATTTAGGATGAATTTTGTCGAAGGAAAATCTGTACATCCTTTCTGTGACCTGGTAAACATAATATCTCAAGAACTGCAAAGAAGCTAGATAGCATATATTTTGCATTTGGAAACTTGTAAACATCTGTCAAATTTCGTATAAGGATGGTCTGTTTGTATATTCGTACACAGGATGAAAACTTTCTATAAAATAAATTATATAACAGAAAGGAAAAAGGAAAGAAAAAAAATATTACAAATGGAAAAAAAATTAAATTTAAAATTATAAAAAAATTATTCTGTAGATTAAATATACAGATTTTCAAAAAATAATCACAATATGCGTAAGTGAAAATATTTTCATAAGTTATGTTTTTTTAATAACTGTGGAAAAATATTATTATGGGAATTAATTCCAATGTGCATATGATAGATGTGCAACACATGGCATGGTGGAAAATATCGATTCACTCCATAAGAAATTAGGAAGCACAGGCCGGTAAAATAGAGCTGAGATGTGTAGATAGAACAGCCCATATATAATTAACAACACAAACAACTAGAAATAGCTGAATAGAAAACTGCAAAAACATTCCGAGAAAATTATATTATTTGGTAAAATAAATTTTAAAAAAATTTGTTCTCAAGAGAATAAACCAAAGTAAACATTACACAATTTTGTTAATTTATTTGTTATTTATATCTCAAACTATTGCATCATTCCATTTTTCTCATTTTGGAAGTTTATCATGCTATTTCCATCCTATTGATAATCCTTACTTTTGCCATACTATAAAGTGAGATAAACAAACAGCACAACTAATCTTGATGATAAGCTGATTTTTTAAAGTAGAATTTTTAATCGAACCTTAAATAGATAATCAAAAATAGAATATGGGGGTTTAGATCCTTGGCTAATGAATTATATACAGCCGCAGAATACATATTGACTGACTAGTTTAACGCAAAAAATAGAAGCAAATAACTATATTTATAGATACTAACAGAGAACAAAATATATGGGACACAGGCTCTCCTGGCGTTTTGAACAATACTCTTTTGAGCTTCCTTTCCTTGTTGATAATTATTTCTGGTATGCATTGATATTTTCTATTAGATTTCTACTTTAAAGATAAGCATTACATTCCAACATTTCTAGTCAATATCATTGATTCCTTAATCCAAACGATTTTAAGACTCTAATAAAAAATACAACTTAATGTGCAATATTTCGAATGTAATCTATGCTTTTTTAATGCATTATTCGCTTCTAAGATTGAAATCGAAACAGATATCCATAAAATATTCAGGGAAAAAATAACACTTTTTTTTTTAATTTTAAATAAATGCACTTTCTATGATACACAATTTAGCTATTTCAGCGAATTTCTGCTGCTTTCTTTTTAAGATCCTGTTGCATTATACAAAATATTACCATTTCGTATAAATTAGAAAATGCTTAGACAATAATGTATCAGAATATTCGTCGAATAAATTCGAAAAGCATGAATGGAATATTTAAAAAGGCTTTCAAAACTCGTTATGATAACACACACGTGAGTAACAGAAAGCTGGGAAAAAATGTACCTAAAAGGATTTTTTTTCTTAACTCAATAAAAATGCTGCTTCTTTCGCATTCGAAGTAAAATGTTCGAAATAGATTAAATTTCTTCAAGAGAAGAAAGAGTTAGATATTAGAGGAATGATTTCAATCAGTCCTGAAAATTCTTTTTTTCTGCCCAAATCTTTAAATAGTATTTACTTATTTCGCTCTTTCAAGCAAATAGGGCATAACAAAATTAATAGCATTAGATGAAGCTTACATGAAAGTAGATGGCGTAATAAAATAAATATATTTTAGTAACGCATTTGTTATTATGTATTGTTAAACATACATCAATAATAGTCTGTTGTATATTCTTTGCATTTTATGACGAATCAGAATAAAAAGAGTTTGCTTTGATTCTTTTGATATTTTAAAATATTTTTTTAATATCATAATAATTGGCATTGAATAACGTCTATTTCTACAACAATCCATCAATATCGAGTATTTAATAAAAATTGCAATGATTTTTATTTTATTCAATATTTTAGCTAATAAATGGCAAAAATAATGTATACTAGGGTGGACCAAAAAAAATCAATTTATGATTTTTAATTTGTAATAGCGCGGAAAAGTTGCCTTTTGGTGTAGATAAAATAAATTATAAATATGAAAAATATTGAAGTAGATCTTGAAGTCCCACAAGGACGTTCAAGTTTCATAAAAACACTTTTTACAACTTTTAAAGAATTTTGGAGTGCCTCTATTATGAAATAAAAGTCTTTCATTGGGCGTTGTTATATGAATAAAAATTTAAAAACAGTTTTACTATGGCACTGAGTGGCCGCCGGAGCGGTTGTTGTTGAGGTAAGGTGGATACTTGTCTGTGACCGGTGACAAGAACAGAGCTGGTTTCAAATTGGTAGCTTTGCCGAGTTTAATTGAGTTGGCATCTCCCCTCTGTCTATTATGTAACTGATTAACGTAAGTGGATTTGTTAGTTTGTGCTTGTGTGCTTTGCTGTGAGTAAAAATGACCCAGTCAGAATTAATGAAGACAAGACAAATATAGGAGTGTTCAATTTTCGGGAAATTTAGTGATTTGTTTGAAGTTGAACACACTACTGATGAATTTAGTGCTACTGTTATATTAGACACAACTTCAAAATTGCTTTGGAGAAGGATCCTTCTGTAAGCGAAATATGTGACACTTTAGTTTCCATAATAGAATAAATATGGTCAAGAGCCTCTATTCTCTTGTATTTAGCATAATAAAATCTTATTATGCTAAATACAGGAATTTATTAAAGTCTAAAAGCAGAAAATGTTTGGATGAGTTTGATTCCAACCTCACAGAATTTACAGACGTCTATTTCTAGACATTTATTTGATATTGCTGACTTGTATAAAAGAAAAAGTAGTGCCAGTTAAGGAATAAAGGCTTTAAACGATCAACGCTCTAACAAGAAAATGGTTATAGGTTATATTGATATTGCTACCACAAGCGCTTTGAGGAAGAACGAAGCAAGAAAGAGTAAAGAACTACAGAGAATAGTTAAATTTAATCAAGAACGGACAAAAAATATTAGTGCATCAGAAACGATTACTGGCGAAAATGACAACGCTGGAGAACAACATTGTTCTTTACAAAAAGAGACAAACCAACCAGATCCATCAAATAGCCAAGAAGCGATATAACTACCAAGTGTCTGTGCGGTTTAATATTAAGTTAAAATACAGTCTGTGCGGTTTAATATACAGAAGGCATCTGAAGCTGAACCAAATAGTATAGGGAACTCGGTTATCGACTTTCCTCTGCTTCCTTGTCACATGAAAGCAGTGGAAAGAGCTGTGAGACTGGTGGCCGAATCGGCTCAAAATGTCTGCGCGTTCAATCGCAAGAGAAGGATACATAAGAGCAAAAATTTAATTTAAAAAAATAGCTTAATGTGGCAATGAAGTAGAAACAAAAATTTTGTAACTATAACATTTGCATTCATTAAAGATACAGAAGTAAGAAACTCAAAATTGGACATAAAATTTATTATTATTATTATACTTTGTAATTAATATTTTTTTTCCAAT
The DNA here is from genome assembly GCA_026543865.1 of Argiope aurantia. Taxonomy (NCBI): domain Eukaryota; kingdom Metazoa; phylum Arthropoda; class Arachnida; order Araneae; family Araneidae; genus Argiope; species Argiope aurantia. Next base: position 841 of record JAPMOR010124037.1, on the reverse strand, counting down.
TGTAATGCTTATATATGTATTTAAAATTATATTTTCTAACATTATATTAACGAAAAATTCATAAAAATATTTATCAAAGTTTATAATTTTCCAATTTTTTTTACAAATTTAAAGCTTTTTGTAGCCCCTCGAAACATTGTTGTAATCCAACTAGAATTAAAAAAAAAATTTTTTTTGAACCTAAAATATAACTTTTTACTACTATTACCTAACTAAAATATGAAAAAAATTTTAAGGTCATTTTCTTTCTATCCTAATGTACACATATAATACATTTTCATAAAGTTGATTCGTATATACTGACTACAGTAAAACATGAATTCGTATTACGACGAAAAAATTGTGCAATAATTGTCAAGCATCACGGCTCTATTAACACAAATTGTCTAAAAATATAGTTGCGACATCTTGAATTATTCTTATATTTTATATACTTATTTATTTTACGATAATCAGCATATCCAACAACATCATGTAGATATCATAGAGTATCTTGGTCAAAAGAGATATAAAATGAATCTAAAATATCTATGAATATTTTAGATTTTTTTTAGATAAGCAAATATTTTAATAAACAACATTTTCTTATTATTTATATAGTGACAGTCAAACTTGCAGTTAAAAAATATCATTTAATAACCAATAATAACAGTTACAATTTAGAAACCTTTATTAAATTGCATAAATTCTTGCGAGACTGTCTGTCTCGTTTAAGTAGAATTATTATTACAGTAGATAATTCAAACAATGTTGTATTATAGAGGGTGTTCGGATTATTGAGAATCATTTAGGCATCACTGAATTATATAATGATACATTTTTCTATGTATAAGGTGAAAAT
>JAPMOR010124028.1:0-38754 GCA_026543865.1 Argiope aurantia | reverse complement strand
AGCGTAGTCGAAACTTTCGTATAGAGAAAGCGTAGTCGAAACTTTCGCATAGAGAAAGCATAGTCGAAACTTTCGTCTAGAGAAAGCATAGTCGAAAATTTCGAATTCGAGACTTGGACGAATCTCCACGTTTTAGACCACCCTGAATTAGATAAACACATTTTTGGAAAATGTCCATCTGTCTGTCTGTAACAAAGATAATTCAAAAACACTTTGATCTAGACGGATGAAATGTGGTATGTGGACTTTACACCAAATTTGTAGATTTCTATCAAATTTTGAGCAAAATCCGCTCAGATTAAATCTGTCTGTCTGGCTGTTCGAATGTAAGTTATTACGATAATTACAAAATGAAGAGATCTTTTATACGTTTATAGAATGTTCGAGAATAATCGAATTTGAATATTTAAGAAAGTTCTAGAATCTTCCAAATATTAGATAAACAACAGATAACAATTTAAATAAAAGAACCCCAGTCTTTGGATAAACATCGTGACTGGGATTCAAACCACAAACCAACCAATCAGAAATGAGATTCTCTGCCGATTGAACAACGACGATTTCTGGTTATTCTGATTTGTGCTCCAAAATTTATTAAACAATATGGCAAATAAAAACGCGATAGCTGTATTTTATTGAATACGTGTGGGCTGACTTTAAATTTCAATTAGTCATGAAAATTCTTTAGAGATGGAAGATTTGGCACATTGATGATTTAACCAATTAACTGCGAATTTATTTTTTTAAAGTTCTTCAAGTCCCCCTTTTTAAAGTCAAGCGATGACTTCACATACACGTCGAACTTCAATACAAATGGTCGCATAGTAAATTTTTCAAAAATCATAATAAAGCAAATGAGATTTCATTTCTATGAGATAAAAAAAATTACACATTGACCGTCCCAAAATGAAGATTTGTATTGATGTACATACACCTCGAAACTTCTTAACTGGTTAATAACTTTGCTCCTAGTAAGACATAGGTGTATAGTTTTCAGTGGAGACTTTACTGTAATTTTAATCATTTTGTTTTCTATCAAACAATGCAGTTTTAAATATTTACGTACTTGTAAGATTTATTTGAGATGTATACATAATTAAAAAAAATCGGTATTGTGAATGTGGATTAATAGACTAATTGACCTGGGGACATATATATACTGTTCTGTTATTTTTAATATTTCCTTGTCAGGTTAAAATATAACTATCAGTTTTTCGGGAATTTAACAAAATAAGGGCTGTTTTTTAATTCATATATCAGCTTTAGGGATTGCAACACCGGTATACCGGGATATCGAATACCGGTATTTTGAGCCATTTGTACAATTTTGGAATACCGGTATTCACAAGTTTAAATACCGTTTTTTCGGTATTTACTAGAAATTTTTAAAGTTGTCTCCACTATATGTTAGTGATATTGATAGTGAATTCGACTTAATATCTAGAACTGTATCAGCTCTACTTCCAATAAAACTGGCTGTTGAATTATATCGAAGAGATTCTAATTTATTAACACTAAAATACAACAATAAAATTCATGTTGTAGTCACTGAAAGAACAGCACACATCACTATTTGAAGAATTATATATTACATTGAAAAATCGTACAGAAGAAAAGCATACCGAAATAGAAAATGTCTTACGGTATTAGCATAATTATAATGCTTTTAAAAATGGAAATGAAAAAGAAGAAAAGAGACTAACCAATTGAAATCTGATCAAGTCTATAGTAAATTTTCTTAAAATTTTTTACTCACAAACCTATCCACATGCAGAATAATTCGGTTCAGTTATCGAAGATTATGATGACACTAATGTCGATAGTGAAAAGGAATTGTCTCTTGAACAAAAATTAGAATTAGCGATAAATAAAAAAATTTCAACGAACCAAAATACAATACAGAAATCAGCTATATCCAAAACCATCTGACGAGAAATCGATTTAGTTGAAGATGAGGGATTTAGAAGTAAATGGAAAAAGTATATTGCGCATTGCTAACAGTACCACCAACTAGCGTAGATGCCGAAACAGCGTTTTCGACAACTGGTAACTTTTGCACAAGGGGCCGCGGTGGCCTGGTGGTAAGGTTTCGACTTCGGAACCGGAGGGTTTCACGTTCGAGACCCGATTCCACCGAAGAACCGTCGTGTAAGGGGGCCTGTTGCACGTTAAATCCGTCCTGACCAAACTTCCTCCCGCTGGTGTGGTGTGGAGAGGGGGGTGCCAGCTCAGTTGTCGTCCTCGTCATCTGACCGCGGTTCAAAATTACGAGGTCCGTCCCAAAATAGCCCAAGTGTTGCTTCAAAAGGGACATTAATATAACCAAAACCAAAAATACCGAATACCGGTATTGAACTTTTGGTCCGATATTGCAATCCCGAATCAGCGCATATACATTCGTTGAAATATGAATTTTCTTATAAAATGAAAGATTATGTATATTCATCATATTTTAACAGTAAATAGATACTCATTTAATATTATACATGACTTGAATATAATTATTCATAGAAAATGACATATAAATCAAATATTTTAATACATATTTAGGGTAATGCTTTTGATCTGAGGGAAATGAATGGCAAAAATTCATTTTGGATTTGAAAAAGATAAAGCATCTGAAAATGATTAAAGTATTATTCTATGTACAAATTTCCGTTGTTTTAACAAGAGTTACTGACTTATAGTACTTTCAAGATAAAACTAATTTAATTTTCTCTATACCTTTATATAGTATTTCTTCATATCTTTAAACAGTAAAAATTATTCTTCGTTATTTAAGAGTTTAAAGTCACATACAAGTTCATTCAAATGGAATGTTTACTTTTTAACCAATTTTAAGCAAATGAATATTTTAAGAATGGTTATTTTATTCTTAGCTAAACATAAAAATTAGCAGAAATCGGCTTTCTTACAAACTTAAAATTCTAAATTAAATGCTGCAATCAACATTTCAACAATCTACATAAATAACCGTGCATATTTTCCAGATTGCATCAACTGATAGATCCTTAAAAATATGAATCAATTCAATAAATACGGATCTCGTTAAAGCATATAGTCTTAAACATGGAATTTTCAAAGAAAATAAACAATAGAATTCTAATATGTACTTACGATCCCAGGGTTGAAATCTGTGAAGGCAGATGTTAAAAAATTGCTTACGTATCGTTCGTAATCATGCAAATTGTGTTGAAGAACAATTATGACTCAACAAAAACGTTGATTTCATTCTATTCGCAAAGTCAGTGTTCATATTACTAACATCAGCATTCTTTATAAATAATTTGAGCATTTTCTTGTCCGCGGAATAATAAGATCTGAAATCAGTTGCTTAATAATGAGCGGTATTTGGAACAATATCCAAGATCATGATATCAAAGTAATAACAGAATGAACATTTTGAAAATACTCAGCACTGTAATACAAGGATCGTGATGTGATGTTTTGTCGAAATTATCTTACAGTTTAGCATTAAATCATTATTCTCATATTCAAATTCTTTTAGATAACTGTAGCATCAATTTAGCCATCCAGCCGCAGACGATATTTTAAAATTTTGTCGGTAAATAAACTCACGGTTTATTTTTAATCACTATTTATATGCTAAGCTTTCTCAAAACATTTATGATATACATTTATATTTATATGCATCCATTTTTCAAATTAAATAAAACTCTTATGAATATGAAATGTTTGTGGATAAGTATAGTATCCATTAGATTAGAATTAGTATCCATTTCGATTACAATTAGTTTTCGTTTTACCTGGGTCAAAACGGGTTAAATTATGCAGTTATGATTCATGGAATAGTCTAAACAGTTTTCAATATGAACGTTGAATTTCTAAATAAATAAAAGTAAATCGTTTTTTTAAATAAAAATACGCAATCGTATTATAACAATCCTTGAAATTCTATGTAACACCGCACATCGAGAATAAAAAGCATTCTATATCCGTAAATATGCATCGTCTTATTTAGCATTATAGATAAAAAACGTTTGTTATAAAAAAAAGGAATCATTATACCTAACATTTCTTATAGTAAATACATATAGTAAAAAGTAAGATCTCTATCGATTTTTGAATTTAAAAATTTTTAGAAGTAAACTTAATTTATATAAATAATATTATTCTTTCAATAATATGAATTTATTACATAAATTAATTACATAAATTTAATTAATTGTTTTGTGTTTAATTAATGTGTTTAATTAATTACATAAATTCATAAAATCTGATGATATTTTTGTAACACTAATAAACAAATGAAAATTTGAATGATCAAAATCCATAATGTCCTTAGATCTTTCAAATAAAATGAATGTTCTCAAATGTACACCTGATAGAATCTTTGCAGACCACTAAGACTCTGGAAATTATATAAATTTTAAAAGATAAACTATAATGATTGTAACAGAAAGAAAATTATAGTTATAAAATTTTTTTAATGATTCAGATAGAATCGTCTCAATTTACTTTGTGAAGCTGCCATCGTAATTTCTAATCTTATTTATGTAACTAATGTACCTTGACTCTTACCCAATCGGACATAGCATTTTGAATATAAATACTAAATAAATAACTTCAGTGGCAGTAATCTAATTTCTATTAATATGTGGCATCACTATGTTTTGTAATTACTTTCCAATTATTTTCCTTCAATAATTCTTCTGGTCGTAACTTTCATTAATTAATAAAATCAATCCATCTTCATTGCTGCAACAGCACGTTAGTTGCTAACCAGGTTTAACAATTAGATGACTTAAGGTATGTGTATTGCACTTCCCTCTAAATAATGAATATACATAAATCTATTTAATTTTTTAAAATCTTTTATCCAATTCTTACATATTATTTCGTTGCTTTCATATTCCAGATCAAGATTTTTCACATTAAGACGACACATTTCTTTTGAATAAAAGATTGTTTTAACCTTTAACATTTGATTGGTGCCCCTACGGTAACATTTGGTTCAATGCATATTATAAGCTTAAAAAACATATAATTCTATTTTTTATTCAAGATTACGATATAATTATTTTGATTAGTAACCAAACTTAGTAATTGTGATCACAGTTAATATTTTTATGCATTGTTTAAATAAAAAAAACTGAAATATATATTTTTGAAGCTCAAGTTCAATTGTCACCATAGAGGCATCAGTTGAACTTAAATGTTAACAGTGAGGGTTATAGCGACAAAGATTGTTATCCCCTGGGTGACGGCAGATTCTAATTAGTGGATATCAAAATATTCGGCGTCAGTTAAGTGCTAAGGTTTCATTTTAGCATGCGTTGTGATATAGCGTTAGTACAGCGACTCTTACACCTAGTCTCTCAATAACTATAGAATACGCAGGTTGGTTTATAAAAGCTATTCAATAATTCGTAGGAGAATTAGTCTTAAAACAGAAGAGTACTTTTTACACAGGAACATATCTTCGCCATTGCAGTAATGAAAAAAATACAATTGAAATAATGGAAAGAATAGAACACCATGTTGAGGTGAATACATACATCTGCGAACTCTTCCTCCAATAATATTTAAGGGCTGGCTAGTTAGTAAGGTCTAGGCGCCAAACTTGAATCCATAAAAGAACCAGCTATCGATCTGGAAACCGCTACAAGTATAAGTCATGTAATGGAAGAACTTTTCAATCTTAGCTAACAATTATATTGGAAAACTGATAATGATGCCAATGAAATGTTGCTTGCATTGCAAAGGGTTAAAAGTTGATGAACTATAGACTTGTGCATTAGATAAATGACTACTAGAAAAACCGACAACTCAGATCCAGAACCACGAGAAAAGAACTTGGCAGAAGGTCTCGACTCAGTTGGAAAAGAAATATTCATTTTAGAGACAATAGAATAAAGAAATAAAAATTCTAGATACAAAGCAAGAAATAAAAATATTATTAACGTGCTCTGAAGAAATTTAACGGGAGAAAAAAAAACCATCGAGCTTCAAATCACTTTGATTTTATGAAGTCATTAACTTCTAATTCTTTATGTATAATAATTTTATACTTATTTTTATGCTTTTATATTAAATTAGTATTTATGGGTAAGAAAATTGCAATCTTAATAATACTTTTCCTTTCAAACAACTATTTTTCAAGCCTTTATTCTTATGAATTACAAACTGACCGCGTGTTTGGAGAAAACAAACCTTAGACAAATTGTACCTTGAATCACTATCTCTTATCCCAGAATGGAGTATCATATTGTAGCTAACAGTTTATTAAATAATAAAAATCAGCTGTACTTTACTATTGAAATCTTGCTTGTGAAAGCAACTTTTGAATTGTCTTTTTATGTAAAAAACAAACTTTTTCAATAATTATATTTCTTTATTTACAAATATGAAAAATGTTTTAAGGATTTCCTCTATATTCTGGTTTGTCCGGCGTAATTTTGTAAGTAAAACAGTATGTCTTTTATAAGTGTGAACGTAATACCCTGTACCATTGGTTTGAGGTATATGGAATTAACATGGTACATTTCATATACCATTCCATGAAGCAAGATGGAGAAAAATGCAAAGATATGAAAACTATATCAAAAAAAGTTGAAGTCATATGTATTGAATCTCGAAATTTCGATTCAAGAATTTTGCAAAAGAGTTTAATATTAAATTTTTAGAATAAATTTGGCAATTGAAAGTTTTTAAGAAGACTGGGAAAGAGAAATGTAGTTATGATGTTCATTGAGATATTAGGAAAATATAAGGTATTCAAAGATTATAATTACAGTTTTATAATTTAATGACTTCTTCCTCACAGTTTATAGAGAATGAAAACAAAAATTAAATTGTTACATTAGAAAAAAATGATCATAATTAAAATAAAATGTAAATTATTAGTTTTATTTTTATAATAGAAAAAAATGGATCCAAGGTACACCTAGCTTCCCTTATATGTAAAACTAGATCCGAGTTACGTGCTTTTTCGTCAGCAACAACCATGGCGCGTAATTTAAAGTATTGCTATATAATTATTTGGGTATCGTTTATTAAAAAATAATTATCTCAAAAAATAACCACCAAAAATGGTCTTCCTAAACATTTCCGCACATGATCCAATAAATATATTTGTATATTACAATGTCTCAAAATTATGGATAGGTGAGTTTTTGAAATATTTCAAAAAGTGGTGCAATTATTGAATAAAAAAATAATAAGCATGTGGAATCAGAACATAAGTGCATTTCGACAAAGAAATATACAATTCAGTTTTGAATAATTTTGTAATAAAATAAACAAAACAAGTCACCCCAAACATATGTGGGCTTGGGCCGAGACAGCCTGGTTGGTAGAACGTTAGATTCGCTTACCTTAGGTTGCGAGTTCGAACCCGCCGGCCGAAGATTCCCTGCGTGCTTGGTGGCTGACGCGCGTATCTGACTCTCTCGTGGTCACAAAGTCCTCCCTGTCGAGAGTAATACCACTGGAGGCACTGGATCAGGGGTGATCATTCTCTGATTCAGGTCTAAATTACGATCTGTGGATGAGTGAATGAAGTCCGCCCCATAAAAAGGGTTGTGACGTGTGCGTAGTTAAGTCGTACTCTTGGCCCTAGTTGGCACTACGATAAAAACAAGAGGCACTCCCCCATAGGCTTAAATCGGCTGCCTTCGAACAGCGGGTTTATCCGTGGCAAGTTCCATAAGAAACAACAACAATATGAGGGCTTTTCGAATATTTTGCATTTAAATTCAAATTTTGGATCCATTCCTTTCAATTATCTTGAAACTCCCATTTGGAATGTTTCGAGCAATTGTTTGAAGAAGGTAGTCTGTAATGGAAAAGAAATTTGCTCTACTTGTTGATTTCATTCTTGAATAGTCTAGAATTGTCGCGATTACAGTCATATAGCTTTCATACAAGTACTCCCCAAAAGTTTTCAGTTGGATTCAGGTCTGGACTGGTGGATGGCCAGTCTATAGCAGTCAGGATTCTGCCTAAATCCAGGTCTTATTGAATAGGAAATGTGAAAAGATTCATTTCCTTCTTGGAATTCTGAGTTTCCCTTTGTTAAAATATTTCCATCCGGAAATAATTGACTTTTGAGGATATTTTGATCATCGTCAGAGCATTGTTGATCATTGAGAAAACAATGTTCTGCTGAAACAGAACACCACCTACACCATGAGAGAACCCCATCATTGTTATTCACTGAAGAATCTTCGAGGTCCTTGCTCTAAATAATGCCAAAAGTATGCCCAATAGTCAGGGCCATCTAAATTGAATTTTATTTCATCAATAAAAAAAAATCTATTATATACTAATGTACATATTTTTAATTTCAATGAAAGCGTGCCTTTTTTTGCTGTTATTTCAGTATAAATGTCCGATACATTCTACGGTATTTATAAAATTTTCTTGAATGTATGAGGTTAGTGGAAAGTACATCTCGAAACGGGAAACATTCAGGCCCTTGCAATTTTGAGAACAGTTTTCTTTTGAGCTAAAACTGCTCGCAAAATCTTTCTCTCTTATCAATGAGAGATCTTTATTGGCAGACCCGAAAGTTTTTTTTACAATACCATTGTGACCTTTCGACAGCATTTCAAAAATTCTAGACCTATTATGCTTCATCTGTTTAAAAATAGCAAAACCATTAACATTTTGAGTTTTTTCAAGGATCAAATTTTAGCTATACGAGTTTCAGAGAATGCAATCGTGAGGTATTTTTCCATCTACTCATAAATTGATCAAAAAAGAACGATTTTATATTTTGTGCCACATATACAGAAGGATGAATTTGCAATTCTTTGGTAAGATGTTCATAAAAGTGAATATTTTTACCGTCCATATACTTTTGGTACTGCTTATTTTGAATTTTATACTTTTACAAAAAAAATCTGTGATGGTACTTTTTATTGTAATAACTCTGTTACGATTTGTAATTTCTCTGTTCCGTTTTAAATGCTAATTATTTTTTGTGATTATTGTTTTATTTTTTGAATTGTTATTTTAAAAAAACGCTAACCCATGTAATCTTCAGGCGTATTACATTAACCATATGTCATTGGCCAATAATATTTACGAAAGATCCTATTAGAGTGCGATCTTTTGCGATTAATTCCTGGGTTGAGGTAAATACAAAGGTACCTGAAAACCAAATACATATTTCGGACGCTTTTTATCCCCGGCTGATTAAAACCAAAATTTGCTAGCCAATTGTAATTACAAAATCGCATAGCAAATTTTATATATTTAAGTTATTGCGGTTTCGACTTATCGTGTTTACTTGCTTATTGAAAGTACATACCGACAGGCAATCAAGCCCTTGAAAGATTTTGTTCCAAATTTGAAAACTGTCTACATTTTAGATGTTAAATCTTTGCGCCAAATTTTATCCATTTAATTCTCTTTGTTTTGAAGTTTTCGTGTTATCTTATATTCAGAAAGTCGAATAGTAAGGCCTCCTCTAGTTAAGATTTCGTTTAAATTTTGACAGAAATATGCAAGTTTGAAATAGAGATTATATGCTAAGTTTCATTTATCTAACTCAAAGGGTTGTGAGTCACCATGTTCACAGATAAACAGATATAATTCTAAAAATACGTTTTTCGGACTCAGAGAGGTCTGAAACATAAAGATTCATCAAAATTTCGAGTTAACATTTTTGGACGAAGATGCTTTATTTTCATATATTTCATATATAAGAAAGTAAAAAGTCATGAATCATTTAGTTTTTTTAGCATTATGTCTTGAAGCTGCGTAAGAACTTTTTGGAATGAGCTAAATAGCTTTGAACAGTATTCAGGTGAAAGTAGTAAAGCTTGAGTTGGTGATTTCCATTTCTAACTTCCACTCTTTATTCAACATGAAGACATTTTATAAATAATGGTAAATTCAACAGGAATGCAGTACTCAAACAAGATGCTTCAATTCTTACATGAAATTCAGCCGAAGTCATATTGACGAATTCAACAACACCAGTACATTTCGAGAATCTTAAGCATTCATCAGATGATGAACTGGTGATTCCTTCTTTTAACTTCTATTTTAAATCCGCTTGATAGCTTTTTATCGACGATGGCAGATTCCAAACCCATGTCTTCGTTGGGTGGAATTCGATGCCCAGCTTCTGATTTTTCTATTCCAATCATGACAAGCATCATTGCATACCACCAGCTCAAAAATAACTTGTCAAACACAGGTTATTTATTAACACAAGTTATTCTTAATACTAAAAATAAAATGAAATCTGTAAAGTTTGAAAGCTCTTTTGAAAAGCATAAGTCAATAAATATAAATCAATTTAGAAGAAAAATTTGCCACCTTATCGAACTGACTAGATCCACCACCATATGCATAGAATTCATTTTTAGATGCCTAACAACTACAACTATCACATCTATATCTGCAACTACTTAAATACAACTGAACTACATCTTATCATAACAAATGAAAGTATAATTTTAAATTTCACTTTCGCAATAAAAATTGAATTTTCTGATTGGTTACTTTGCAATCAAAGTGGTGAAATCAAACAAGTTCCTAAGATTAGGGACTTATAAGGTTTTATTTTATTACATCTCTCAAAAGTGGAAAATGGAAAGGAACAGGGGTGATTAATAATGTATCTAGATGTTGCATCAAATAAAAATTGGTGAAATCGATACAGCATTCACAGCCGGGGATGGTTTTTCTCACAGAAAACATGCAATGAAATAGCATTTTAGCTATTTCTTTCAGGAAGAAAGATTGTGGAGATAGATGAGCATTAAGACGCATCTTAGAATCATAAACTTCTATATGAAATAAAAAAATATCGAAATCGAACTAGCGGTTAGAAATTGGAGAACTTATTTTTGTCCATGCCAATTATTTATAAATATTTATTCTAAATTTTAAAAGTATTTATATAAAGATGATTCATGAAACGTTTTAATCCAATGAAAATATATTGTGTTGAGAAAAGGCAATCCATTAAAAGATATCATCGACATAATTTTTGATATAAATTTTCAGAAAATGTCAGCTAGAAACATCAAATTCCCATCAATTTCAGAATCAGTTCCTTGAATTCATTTCATTGAAATGTAAATTTTTATTATATGTCATTTCGAGAAATACCTATTGTTAGTCCTTTTATTTCTAATTAGAACAATGAAAGTAAGTAATAAAATTGATAGTAAAAATAAATAATAAAAACTCACAATAAAAAGTAGTTTGGTTTTATTGAATTTACGTCACACCGAAGCAAACATACAAAATTAATGAGGACGGTTCTTTATTCGAGATGATATTGTATAACACTGCACAATATAGAACAATAACTTTCAATGAGCCAGTGTCACATAGCAATAATTAATGAATATATATACATACTGATTTCTCTCAGAAAATATATTAACTTTAAACAGCACGACACAATCGAGTTTCAACAGGCTTCTATGTTATCATACGCTTAATTTGCTCATTCCATGCGTTTGTTTATACTAAGAAGCCCAATTTTATATTCAACTGTGGGAAATAAAAAAAAATATTAAATAAAACAAGGGACAACGGTGGAGAGCATTATCAATTAAAAAATTTATTCGGATTAGTTGATTTTGTTGATGGCAATACTTTACATTCTTTTTTCAGTTTTCTCATATATGTAGTATAGAAAAATTATTGAAATCGTCAAAAAATTCGAACTGGAGATTTTTGATAAATCTATACGTTTTAGACCTTCCTGAATTCTAAAAATACACACCGTCTGTCTGTCTGCCTGTGACAAAGATAACTAAAAAAGCTTTAAGTTAGATGGATTAAATTTGTTATACAGTCTTTACACCAGTTTGTAGATTTCTGTCAAATTTTGAAGCTAAATCGTTCAGATGAAATCTGTCTGTCTTGGTTATTCGAATATAAGTTAAAACGACAACTACAAAATAAAGAATTGGATCGATAAAATTTGGTACACAGATTTAACATCGTAAAATTTAGAACCAAATCTAACAACGGGTTGACTTTCTGTCGGTACGTACTTTCAGAAACTTGCATATGCAATAACTCAAAGTTACAATGACATAAATATAATCAGATTTGGTGTGTAATTTTGCGACTACAAGTGTAGTTCTGCGTCACATTTTGGGTTCAGTTAATAAGGGGGATTAATCACACAAAAAAAACGCTAAAGATGACACGATAGATCCTGTAAAAAGGATAAATTCTGGCAAAAACAATATTTCGTAGCTATTGTACACCAATTCCATGGAAGGCGTTTCTGAGATAAGACATTTCTAAGAGAGTATGCGAGAAAATGTTTGGAAAGACGCTCCTCCTGTTTACTTGAGAAAGATATTTTTTATTTTATAATTTTGTAATAATGTTATTTTTTCACTGTTCCTTTTAATAGGTCTTGCATGCAAAACATCTTAAATATTCATTCCTTAAGGAAGTAAAGTTTATAAAATTGAAGCTACTAACCTTTCGAACTACACTTGAGATTTGTATAAATAATAAGTAAAAGCTTTCAGATTTCGTTATTATTTATACAAATCTCAAGTAAAAGCTTTCAGATTTTGTTTATTGTCATTTTTTTCAATCATGGCACTAATATTTTTTCATAAATTGTGGAAAGGTACAATCATTATTGTGAATATATCATAAAAATTAATATTTGTATCAAATCCAGCGAGAAAGTCTTCCCGAACCTTTCAGACACTTTCCAGTCAGGTTTTTATCCACACATACTAGTATAAAATTATGAACCTTTGGTATCGCAGTAAAAGCCTTGCGTGGCAAACAATAGTTTAATTTGTGAACAATAGTTAAGAAATATAGACCTTATCAATTTGAAATTAAATCTTGATCGACATTTGAGTTTGATACTCCACTTTGCCTTTGAGTGACCTTGACTGCTACTCCACTTTGCCCTTGAGTGACCTTTGTAGTCGGCGTGATTTATCTCCTCCACAACTTTTTTATATATTATCTAAGAAAGATGTTTTCATCCTCCCCCGCATAAAATTGGACTTTGGGCATTTGTTGTCAGACAACCGAAAGTCACACTTCTTTTATGCAACATACCCCTCCCCTCTCTATATTATACCCCTTGTTAGATTTGGTTCAAACTTTCATAGGTGTCTATACTATAGATATCAAATAGATCCAAATATACATCCACTTCTCTTATCTTGGTAATTATCATGTTAACTTCTATTCGGATAGACATAATATCCATGAATGAATTTTGCTCAAACTTTACGAATTTGATGTTAAAATCATATACGAAATTTCATCTTTCAAGATCAAATCGTTTTTGAGATATCATGTTCACAGACAAACAGGGAGACATAGTTCCAAGAATGTGTTTAACGGATTCATAAACGACCGAAATGTGGAGTTCGAATCTTTTGATGATCGTAATAATTTCTCTTTGCATACCTCATATATGAGAAAGTAAAAATGACTTTTTTCTGCTTGCCTGATCTACTTTTAAAAACTTTTCTGGATTTTTATAATCGTCCTGTTTGATGACTTAGGTTTACATCTTAATGACATTACGTAATCAATTTAATATTTATACTAGTAATTTCAGTCAGCTGCAGTAAAATTTTCAATATTTTAAAATTCTAACCATTAAAGTAAATAAACGATACTATATAATAATAATGAGAGTAGTTTCTTCGCAATAATTATGCATGAATAATTATATATTCATTCTTTACAACATTAATATTTGTTTTGCAATATCTTGTAGTATGTTTTGTGCTTTTTGTAATATCATAGAGAGTTTCTATTTACTTATACAATTAAAAATTTAGGGCACTACAATAAGGAAGTAAGTTTAAGAGTTAAAGCATATTTTTATACACATAATTTTATAGCAGGAAATAGCACTAGTGTGTGGAAATGTATAAACTATATAAGATTTTCTTTGTTGTTTACTTTTGAAGCTAAACCATATCTAACACTTCACAAAATTGAAATAATATATATGCAATAATAACATCTTGGTCGTGTTCATAATATTATATCCTACCAACTTAAATTCAAACTCAAACACACCTTAACTTCTCAGTTGTGCAAATTTTCGACGTCAATCAAGATATAACGACAGTAATTTCTGCTGTTTTAAACTGTTGCCCACGTAATTGTTTAGTTTTGGTTCTAGCATTACTATGGAAAATGGGGAATCCCCTTTCGGAACTGTTAGAACTCAACGAACATGCTTTTTCTTCCTCGTTTTTTTTTTCCATATTTTCAGTAACGATGCTGAGCTATATTTTTCTCTAATGATCATCGCTCGGATTTTCTGACTATAATATCAAAAATCGCATTTAAAGTCCTAATTAATCACTCAAGTTAACAGTAAATGGAATATTGTTTTGTTATTTCTTTTAAAACTATAATACAAAAACCATTTTTTCTATTTAGATTATCGTAATATTTGAATTTGAATCCTTATTTAATTATTAAATCCCATTACATTTTTTAAATCTTGAAAAATATTCCTTTTTATGATTTTTAGCGAAACACTATTGAAATAATGAAAAATAAGAAAGAACAATATAGAAATTGAAAATAAAAAATTGGTCTGCAATGGGATACAGAAAACCACGAAGAACGTTTGAGTTGCATATTTCAAAAATGTCATTGCATACCAAGATTATTACATTATTCACTTAAATACATCTTCTCTTTCTTTTAAAATCGAATTTAAAATATTTAAATATTAAGCTAAATTTTATTTTTAAAGTTCCTTTTTTAAATTAAAGTTTTTTTTTTATTTGGAATATAGTTTACTGTTTGAAACTATAATTACAATAAAACATGAAAAGTTTTCCAGTAGAAGATCAATTATATTCAAAAGTTAATGCTTTTTCTTTTTACATGGAAATATACTAGCAAAGGTAAATAACTGCGCTAAAAAATCAACACTGAAAAAGAAAATTTGAATTTTTTTGCAAAAATATAAAATTTTTTTATTTATTATTTTTAATTTCTGAGCAACTTGGTTCATAAAATCATTTGAATTTTTTCTAGGTTCATTATTTAGGAAGTTACATTCATTTTTACATTCACATCATACGAGATGTGATACTATTTTATGTTTATTAATATAAAAATAGCATTTAAAACTGCTATTTTCTCAAATTTTAAAATTGGTTGCATTTTCTCGTGAAAAAAATTATGAATAAAATCTAAAGCATATTTTTTATCCATATTTGGCATAGTAATTTCTCAATACGTTCTGTTGTTTCTCGACTAAAGAATAAACAACCTGCATATTTAGAAATATTGTAAAGTTGTTTTAATTTTTCCAATGCAAAAAAAAAAATTATGTTATTTATCAATTAATATTTAAAGACTGAATAGAAACATATCTTTTTTTAATCCAAGAATTAAGTAATATTTTTTTAAAGTTATCTGCAAGATATTTAACAAATCATTTGATAAACCATTAAATTAGAAAATTTTGCTTTATAACTCTTTTTTGTAAAATTCTTCCTTTTTCGCTTTTTAGAATATTTTTGGTATTTAGTTGATATATTTTTGTTTCATAGATGGATTTTTTTAAAATGTAGTTTAAGCATAATAAAAATATAACTATTTCACAACCTTTTTCAAAAAATTCGTCTAAAAAAATAGTCACGACAGGATAAAGCAATTTAACATTTATTTTAATTACTGACTCCATATTATTAAAAGGCTAAACAACCAAACCAGCAATTTTGACCGATTTTAAACTTCTAGAAGTTTTTAAAAACTATTAATATGTTTTGCCAAAATCTATGTTAGCCTTTTCTCAAATAAAAAGATTACACATATTACTTTATTTGTCGCTGACTGTATTAATTTTGTAATTTTTCGAGAAAATACCCATATGCATCAAAACAACCCTTACAATCAATAGTGAATTTAAATATTTTGCAGATCTAGTCAATACATATTATGAGGCCTCTTTTTTAATAAAATGGTCAATTTGGTTACACATTTGAACATGCTTTAGATTAATATTTTTTTTTATTTTATTAAACTTATGAATATATATTTTATTTTATTTACATATTTTTACCCCGGATTGCCTGGCATCTATGCCTGAATA
Source organism: Argiope aurantia (assembly GCA_026543865.1). Lineage (NCBI taxonomy): Eukaryota > Metazoa > Arthropoda > Arachnida > Araneae > Araneidae > Argiope > Argiope aurantia. Next base: position 22,697 of record JAPMOR010124028.1, on the reverse strand, counting down.
TAGCACTTTTCTCTTTTATAAATATTCTTACAACTACGTGAACGAACTAAGAATATAGGAAATTGACGAAATATACTTAATAAAATATTAATATTATTCTAATATTTTATCATTCATATAATATTTTTAAAAATAGTTTTGCAATAAATGAAAATTTTCAGTCGACGCATTAGCAACCGGTCCTCAATATAGAAACCCTAGACTGCTGCTTAGTGTATCTGTATGAAAATCCGCCCCTGATTATAACAAGATTTTGTTTATGTACAATTTTTATATGCTATACAACGTTGCCTTTATATAAAAAAAATCCTATCGTATATAAAATCATGCATAACAATGCATACGGCATTTAACTGTTGCATCTGGAACCACTGACCACATATAGAACTTTATGAAAACATACAACAATCGCATATAATAAACAATAATTCAAGAGCAGATGCTGTAAACATAAACAAATATTTTGCGTCAGTAAAATATGCTGTCAAATTTGACATATTGCATTTTTAAGTAGTATCGTGCAACGAAACGGCAGGAAATTACCACTCGAAAGAAATTTCTTAAACAGGTATTTTGCATCAATAAAATATTCTGTCAAATTTGGTATGTAGCATTTTGATTGGGTATAGTTCAAAGGAACAGAGGGAAATTACCACTCGAAAGAAATTTCTGAACAAGTGTTTTGCATCCGCAAAATATGTTGTCAAATTTGACATGTGACATTTTGATGCGGTATAGTGCAACGAAATGGCAAGAAATCACCACTCGGAAGAAATTTATTTTAGTCGTAGAATATAAACTTGAAAGAAATAAAAGCTGTCTTCAGTTTTAGGAATCAAAATACCGACAATTTCAGGCAAAATTTCCAAAATACTTAAAATAAACCAAAATTGGTCATTGTTATAAAAATGAATTAACACAAACTGTTCTCTTTGTAAAAATTGTATTAATGTAAAGTGATCTCATAAAATGGAATCTGTTAAAAAGAAATATTTTAACTAGCTCTGAAATGAAGAAAAGTGTAACACAATTTTAAAACATTATATCTAAAGTTTATATTTGTTAATAAATTATGTAAAAATTAAATAAACTAAAAATGATAAAAGTATTTATCAAATTGGCGACTCTTAGAAGCTATAATAAGTTTGTGTTGATATCTTCTTTTTCCATAGAAAACATCACTCAAAGAATTTTAATTTTTGAGAAACTTGTATACTAAAAAAATGAACTCATTAATTTTATAGAATGATATTTAGGAAAATTTTTACCTAAACATATTTGTATCAAAAAACAAAAAATAAGTCTAACTTACTTGTATATTTTCAAAAAGCTTGAGGATCACAAACTATGGCCGATTATAAACCACAGCTGCTCTCCTATGAAAACCCCAAACGATAATCTAACAAAATAAAATCAGGCTAGAATAAATAAACACCGTTTCCTGGCTGCTACATTCTTTTGCACAAAGTTGCAAACTTTTATTACTCGCTATCAAAATGCGAAGAAAACAATACGATGAATTTATGCTTCCTGTTTCAGAATAATAAAAAAAGAACACAGCTGCTAAATTAATGAAAAAGAATAATAGTTGCGCGATTTTTATTAAAATTCTTTGCCCTAAGTTTTGAGAGAGAAATATCTATCATACCAAAAATGTTCTCCGCAATCTGGACCCCAAGAAATCGGGCTCTGCTCCCAGCATAAACTCAAGCCGTTCGAAGTATTTCTTACTACAGAGATGCAAAAATGGTTCCGATTTTCCGCCAAATTGTTTTCCTTTTTTTTTTTTTTACATGAATAAATAAACAATCCCCATGACCTGTTATGAAATGTAGGGGCAAAAAAGAAGCCAGATAAAAATTATGTTTCCTGTCCAGGACATTGGTGAAAGTATTTTAATTTTCGTATTCTTCTGTGTTCACGGACACAAAAATATTCCTTCGCTTCCAACCGTCCCTATATCTCTCGGTTGATGGACGTAAAAGTCTTAGAGACTGCTCGCATGGTAAAATAAAAACTTCACATTAATCACTTCTTTGAATCCGAATTTTATGATTACATTGTGAATGAAAAAAAAAGGCATGAATGAATGAATCCGCGCCAATTTAAAATTCATAAGGCATTAAAAAAAATGAAACCCGCGCAGGGCGACTGGATTCAGAGTAGTTGCTTCATCTTTCTGATTGAATGAAAAACGATTTATGAAGCATCATATGCAACTAGCACGTGCCTGATCGTATCTCCATCGTATTTTTTAGCGGTAATCAGCTTCAAACAAAATTAAATGTACAATTGTAGATTTCTTGCTTGAATGCCGAAGTTGTATTCCTAAATTTATTCTGGGTGTACTTAGGTATATTGCGGATATAGGGCGTACACATTATGAGGCCCACGTTTTAGTAATCGTTGGATTTGATTTCACATTTAAGCAAATGTTTAAATTAAATTAAAATAAATCAATAAAATGTTGATTTTTTTTATTTTAATAACTTTGTGAAAATTTATTTATTACAATTATTCGTTATTATTATTATTTTTATTTATATATCAAAAAAATAATTAAAAAAATCTTTAAAAAATAATTGCAGTTAATTACTTAATAATTTCTTTACTTTCAAATTAAAGTATTTAATTATTATGATACATTTTAAAGAAATTATAAGCCGGTGATCTGGCCTAGGAAAAGCGCGTCTTCCCCGTGATCCCGGATTCGAGTCCTGGTTCGGGCATGGTTGCTCTCTACCCTGTATTCTATCTGTGAAGTGTGTGGAAGAGCCCCCCTGTAAAAAGGTGTTGTGCAAGCGAATGTGTGTGTCATCTTCATATGAGCTAGAAGTCATACTTCTGCCCTCAGGTGCTCAGGAGTTTTGCCCTCAGAAGCTACTGCACATTCGGCTTAAATCGCTGACAGTTCGTCAGCGGGCTTGTAAAGTGCTATAAGTAACAACAACAACAAATTATAAATTTCATACAAATATAACAAATAAAATTATTATTTGAGAAAATCTTTCAAGAGGAATTTAAAACAACATGTTCCAATGTATTAAATATGAGTCATTAATTACTTTTAATTAATTTTAAAATGGTAATTCAATAATTCAAACTTAACACTCATTGGTTTTCTTTAAAATTCTATAAACACAATTCTATAAAGCTTTCTAATTTTTATAGAATTTATTCTTTACAAATTTATTTCCTTATTAGTCTGCTAACATTGTTAACTGACTTGCCTACGACCTTCCGCTCTCTCAGCCTACTGGTTCTAGACTACTGCCTAGATTTCCCGTCTAGATAGAAGGAAATCCGTTTCTGAACTAAATTGTTTATAACAAAATCTTTCTAAATAAAAACTGACAATATAATTTAAATATAAACCAACTATTTACAACTAAATCTTTCTGACCAGCTTAAATAAGTATGATTGCCTTTATTAAACTGTTTTATTTCCTTGTATGAGAAGTTGTGGCGGATTGAGATGCGCAAGGATAGAACCTGCGACCTTATGGTTCGCAATCCAGTAACTAGACCACTATACAAAAGCAATTGCTGGGGTAGCGTAGTTGTTAACTGGCTTATATGCTATTCAATACATATTCTCCCTCCAGTGAGTCAGAGGTGAGACGAACGATATGGGTGTTGAATGGTGATGTATTAGCTGTTGAATCTAATGCGCCTGTACCCATTTGAGTAGCGCCAAGCATTATGGCGAGCGAGTGTGAGTGAGTGGTTGCTGCGTCTGACGACTTTGGTTGCGGTAGATTGCGCCACAACAGCTGTACGAAGGTGCATCGTCCGAGGTCACCAATGTGGCGGATTGGTATGAGCAAGGATAGAATCTGGGACCTTGTGGTTGGCAGTCCAGTTACATGACCATGATACAAAAGTAATTGATCGGGTAACGTCGTTGTTAACTGGGTTATATGCTATTCACTACAAAGTATCAGAGAGAAAAGATCGTTCTAGACAGAAAATTAGAGTTTGATGTGTTGATTGTGTACTGACATTCTTAAGCCTCTGACAATCTGAAATAAATATATTTATTAATGTATTCCTCTTGAAACTATGGGTTTGGGATTTATAGCAGCAGATACTAATATCCCTTGTTTTCAAATGTAACCATAATAAGTAAATTCATTAACATGATTAAGAAGTTTCAATCCAATTTCAGTGTAGTATCAATGATGCTACTCAGTGCATGATTGTTTTCTTAATTTTAAACCAAAAGAAGAGGTTCAACATCGCAAAGAAAAACTGAAGCAATAAGCAGATAAAATTTGGATTAAACGGCCAACAAAACACGTCGTTGAAAGAGATCGAAAATATTTTAAGAATATTTAAGTGCTTCATTGCTTGCAAAGAAACTTTGAGATTGGTTTCATTTGCCGTTATTTTAGACCAAAAAAAAGTGTAAAGATTTTTTTGTTGCTTAATATTCTGTATTAAGCAGGTTCTTTTTCTTTAGTCTTATTAACGTCCCATTTTAAGCAACACTAGGGCTATTTTGGGACGGACCTCGTAATTTTGAACTGCGGTCAGATGACTAGGACGAAACCTAAGCTGGCACACCCCTCTCCTCACCAGCGGGAGGCCGTTTGGACCTGACGGATTTAACGTGAAACAGACCCCCTTACACGACGGTTCTTCGGTGGAATCGAGTCTCGAGCATGAAAAACTACGGCTCACGAGCCGAGACCTTACCACCAGGCCACCGCGGCCCTCTGTATTAAGCAAATTCTGTTGTTCAACCCACAATTCATATCTGTAATAAGTATATTTTTTTGCATGAAAGTATTACATGTTGGATGTCACTGACACTAGTTAATGTCTGTCTGTCTGTACAAAATTGCAATGTGATAGAGTAATGAAATTCAGAATGAGATCTAATATGTGTCAAATATGTATATCTAATATGTGTTCTAAATATGTGTCAAATTTGATCAGTCCGACTACAAATGAACGAGATAAAAATAAAAAAATATATAACTAACTAGATGGATGAAATTATGCATATAGTTTTATCTTCAAAATTGCAGACCTTAACCTAATTTGGAGTGAAATAAATCAATGGATTGATTTCATAGATCTGCAAATTTATATGTTAATAACGCTGATAATGTACAAAAATTCAACAGTTTCGAATGTAATTCGCGATGTAGCCTTCACACTAATATCATAGATCCAATATATAATAGGAAAGTATTCGGAAAAAAACTACTAACTTTTCACTGCACAACGAAGCTAAAATTAAAATTAGTCTTGTAGTTAAATTATGAAATATTTCTTTCTTTCCTACCTTTATCAATTTAATTTTTGAATTGTTATATGCAGAATAAATATTTAATTATTTATTATTTGATAAAATTGAATAATATGAATTTAATGACTTCAGTTAATTCATGTTACTGCATGCACAAATTAAAACGTTTATTATAAAATAACTAAAAGTCCAATTTCGAAGTCATAATAGAGTAATTTTTAATCTTAATTTTAATATCGGCAAAAGCACTTGATTGAATGTTTTGATGGAGTAATAAAATTTCTTCGCATTTCGCCATAGTAATAGAAACGCTGGTACATATTGTGTATGAAATTTTTAAAAAAATGATTAAAAATTAACGAAAAATTATTTTAAATTATTAAAATTAAAAAAATATACATATAAAAATGAAACTGATATCCCAGTCATCTTGAAAGTAATTTTTATTCGCTCATATACGAAGAAAACAAGGAGAAAGTATTGCACTGGTCAGCAAAATGCAAGCTCAAGATATGGCTATCTCCACTTTTCATACCTCCCCAAACACATTCTTTTTGAATTGCATCGATCTGTCCGTGAATATTCCTTGAGCGATAATTGAAAAACGCTTTTAGAGAGAAGAATATATGTCGACTTAACATCAAATCTTTCGATTTTCCTTTTATCAAATTTAAATATATATGCGTATTAAATTTTAAATCAATTCGTCAAGGAATCGACCGTTTGTGATAAGATGTTCTTTTGCCTGCACGCAAACATGAGAGTTCAAAAACGTAAAAACTTAGGCAAATAAAATTTGGTTCACAATCTTGGCGTCTATGTTACAGATTCTTCTCAAATTTTGAACCTAATCTGTCAAGGATTAATTATCTGTAAGTTTATATTTTCTCATGCATGTAAAGAAGATAACTTAGAAACGCAATGACTTAAATAAATGAAATTTGGTGTTTCGTCTTGCGATCACAATTGTAGTTTTGTGCCATATTTGTTACGTCAGAGAAAATGTAACCAAAATACACTTTCTGTCAATAAGTAACTGGACAACTGCGATATAAGAGATGAACACAATTTATCCATATTCAATAGTTGGTAATCTCTACCTGAAGCAATTACAGCCTCAACCCTCCGGGCTATGCTTTCCAAAAGTGTTTGCATGATGGACATAGTTACATTCTTCCACTAGACTTGGAGAAGACATTTAAGTTTTTTAGCCAATTTTAGACGATTGCCTCCCCCTTTAATTCGGCTATCCAACTCATCTCAGAAGTTTTCTACAGGAATCAAGTCTGGATTCTTAGAAGGCCAGTCCAGTCGGTTCATCCCATTGTCGTCATACCAATCCATGTTTGATCTCAGAACATGATATGTGGTTTGTCATCCTGGAAATAACAATGGCCCAACGCGAAAAATTACCACAGCGTAGAAAGCAGTTTGTTGTCTAACATAGCAAAGTAGAAGTCGGCGTTGAGCGTAACATAAATTGGGATCAAATGTCCCAGTCTATTCTACGAGAAACATCCCCGAATCATAATTCCACCACCGCCAAATTTACTATAAAGCATAATGCATTCTGGAAAAAAGCGTTCTCCATGCATACTCCAAACCCAGACTCTGTCATTCGACTGGTAGAGATTGAACATTGATTCATCACTCCAGAGAACCTGTTTCCACTCATCTACGGTCCAATTTCGACGTGCCTTGCACAACATCAACCGAGCAGCGTGGATGTTTTTTGTAATTAAAGGCTTATAAGCGGCAGCAATGACCATGAAAACCAATGAAGTGTGCTTTCTTGCGGACGGTCTTTATCAAAACAACAGTCCCAGATGCTTGTTAGAACTCTAGCATTATGTGGCTCATCGGTTTCTTGCGGTTTTTCCGCATTTCTTTGGACATCACTCGTCGGTCTTCATCTCTAAATTTCGTGGGTCTGCCGGATCCAAGTACATTCCGACTAAGTACATCACCTTCTACTTCCTGATTACAAAAGTCACTGTCAGTTTTAGAATGTTCAACTTACCAGATATGTCCCTTAATGATCGGCTATTTCTATAATATCCGACAATTACGTCTTTCTGGAAGTCAGACAGCTCCGAATTTCGTGGCATCTTGCATCTGACTAATGCTAACGCTGTTTCCTGCACAATATTTAAATACAGAAGTCGTGACGTAGATCAGGACCGCAGATATCTTCATTTGCATGGATGTCCAAATACTTATTGGAAGAGAGTGTATATTCCATTTACACATACAGATATATATTCGTTTTTTGTTAGCCTTGTATTAATTACATTTCAAAGATTAATCGCTGAAAAATTCGCCAAAGTTACCCAAATTCAGTGCAAATGCTAGATTCATCTTCTAGATCGGTATTTCGTAACTATTATTCGCCAGCTGCATGATTTGATACAAAAATATCTATTTCCTTTATTATACGACAAAACGCAATTCCAATAGGAGAAAATAAAATTCTGAGCACTCATAATGTTGACGACCTGGTAGAGGATCTATATGTAGGGGAAGTAAGAATATAAGATCTTTATGAGATTATGTGTAAGTAATTGTTGGAATGGCGAATTCGGCTGGTTTATGTTTTCAGATAGAGTAAGAGTAATTTTTCTCTGATAACTTTTTCGAAAGATACAGCTGAAAAATTTCAAGAGCTTCATTATTTTTAAGTGATTTATATTTTATTTAAGTTTTGAACTTTGGAATACTGACAGTGACTTCCTGTTGTTTTAAAAAGCCCATAGGTCAAATTTCATCAAGCCTTGACAAAACTGTATAAAAGACATACAGGCAAACATTTTATCTATATATGTACAAATATAGAAAATTTTCTACCTTTTCTTATGTTTTATTATTCCTCTCTCATAGATTATACACTGTTTATCGTAAGAAACTAGTCACGGTGCTATTTACTGCTCTCAAGAGAATGGAACTCTTTTTTTCCACTTTAGCTAATTTTGTAAAAAAATATAGCAAGTGATAGTCTAAAAGTGTCAAATCGTAACTATAACAAAGATGAAATAAATATCTCAGCCAAGCACCAACAATATCGCTGGGGAGAAGTTAATACACAAGTACTGTAAAACTGGATTTTAAGATTAATATTCGTGTTTATCCACAGCTTTATTTGCAAGAAAATTATATTTACTGAATCGAAATGGAATTTGTAGCATTCGAGCTACTTCATATTGCTCTAAATGTCTTGTCCCAACCTTTTTGCTGTTCACAAAAAGTAAGGAAATATAAACCCAAAGTTGAATTAAATATTCCATTTACTTTTAATTTTATTTATAAACAAATAGCCTTTAAGATAACAGTTTGTAGATGGCATTAAAAGCTCGATATTTAAAAAAATTTTCTTCCATACTTTTAAATGTGTTTATATGCCCCGATTTTAATTAATTGCTTCTGATTCTGCCTTATTTTATTTATTAGAAAATTGTTCACTTTAAACTGTATTTAAATAACAAAATAGTTCTTGATAGTTTATTATAGATAATTAAATTATTATTAAAGTAATTATTATTAAAAAATAATTTCTCCCAGATTTTATTGCATTAAAAATAATATGGCCCTGATACTACTCAGCAAAAGCAATATTTACAGGAAATAGTTGAAATAATAGCAAAATATATTATTTATTTTTCTTTCCTTCGGTTCCTATGTGATATTTTATATATTTGCTTACGTTTGAATCTCCTATTTTATCTCTCCCCCCCCCCTTTTTATTATTATCCCATGTTTTTGAACGCTACGAAACTTTAAAAATAATATAGTCACTAACTAATCCGAAATGTATGTCCCTTTATGTTGATTCCAATTTAACGAAATACAAAGCAAGACAACCGTTTAAAAAAGTTATTTAAATTATTTTCAAGATTAAATATAAGAAAATATGCACAGTAAATGTTTAATGTCGAAAATAATTCAATCAACCGGCTTAAGTAACCTGAAAAACAAGAATGAATGCAGAATGAATGTAGCTGAGAAAACGCCCTATCCAGTTTTACATCATCAAAATCACCCCTTTCAAGAATTTATCTGAATCAATAGATGCGTTTTAACTACGTCTCTACGCTTTTCAGGATGTGCAGAGAATGCAAATTGTAGCCTCGACCTTATAGGCCAAGTCAACCACGTGAGCCGTTAGGTGGGCAAGTGATAATACCAAGTCAGAAAAACTTACCATCTAACCTTGGGCATTTGTTATTTCATACTCAAGGTAATATAACCATGTCGCCTGTTTCCGATATTATTTCGTATTTGAGCTTAGAGAAAGATATAGAAATTGAGCTGTAAGATAGAAGTGATACGTTTATGTGTAAGAGTTTCAATTCGTGTATGTCAGTTAAAAGACGATAAAGAACATTATGTTTTGTCGAGAATAAAAAAAGGATACATTTCAAATGGCATATAGAAAACGGCCAAATTCTTTTTTAATTGTAGTCGTAGAAGTTTCGTAGAATAGTAATATAATAGTTTTTCACTGTTTTATTTTATTTCTTACATATAACTGAACAGATTTATTTTCAGATTTTTTAAAAATAAATCTATGTTATATGATTCTGGACGCTTTTAAATAAAAGATATTAACTTTTTTTCTCCAATTTCAGATGCAAAATGTGGTGATATCCTAAAATTCTATAACCAGTTATAGCTATTGATACAACAAGTAACTTCATCTTTCAGGTAAAATATATATATATATATATATATATATATTTAATTTTCTTTTTGGTTATTTATAAATTGCAAAATTATGGGTATTAAAATGAGGAAAAGCACAAATTTTTAAAAATAGAAATTTAATTTGAGAATTCATAGTTCACTTAAAATGTAATACAAATAATATTAATAATGTCATGCTTGATAATGAGTTTCAATATTTCCATATATAGAAGCTGTTACGCATTATATATCGAAACTGTTGCTCTCTAAAAATGTTGTTATTAAAATTTGAGTTACTATAGTTAGCTACAAATATAGAGGATTTTATTTTAATTAAATTTGTGCTTTAGTTTGGCAAATTTCGTAAGAATATTCTATAGTTAAAATTGTTATTATAATTAGATACTATATAATTATTTTTATGTAACATCTAAAAATAATTATACTATATCTTGACATAGATAGCTATTTAAAAATATAATGTTTTCTAGTTTTAGAATACCGATTTGAAAATTACAGTGTTATTAAAATTATTTAATTTTTTAATTTCGTAAATATAATGACAGAAATATATTTTTCAAAACTTTACATAATGTTATGAATATGAAAAAATCTTATTAAACTCAGCTTAATTTTCGAAAAATGATTGTTTTTTTAATAAACAACAAATGCCTTTTCCACCGATAGGCAAATTTATTTTCAGTGCAATGTGATAAAATTAAGGAAGAAACTAGTTTAATGGAAATTAATACTTATGTAATAATCTGGATAAACTAAGTTTTAACCAATAAAAATTTTACAAAATTTATTTTTAACTATTATTTTAGTTATTGCTTTTAATTTAAATTTTTTTTTTACTTCAGACGATTTTTATATTTTGACAGTTTGGATACAAAATATTTTTAAAAATGTTAATATAATTGTCTGAAAATTCAATCCTTCTTAATTTGATGAATTTTCATGTTTAAGTTTTACCTGAATAAAAAATATTTTTAAAATTATACCTGTCCGTCTGTGATAATGAGAATTTAAAAACGGAACGTGTTAGGAAAATGAAATAAGATGTGTTGTCTTTTCACCAAAGCTAGGACGTGGTCTCTTCAAAATTTCTCACTTACTCTCTAATAAATTTGTCATGCTAACGCCTTACATGGCACTAGCGTACAGCAGTTACGAAATATTAACTTTTGACGTGAGTTCAGCATTTTTATTGAATCTGTCGTGTTCTTCTTGGCGAGTTATTTGGCGACTAATCCCTGGCGTACGTTAATAATATGGAAAACTGGAATTAGACAAATTTTTCCCTACCGATTGAAACAAAAACTTGTCACAAACTGCACTTGTAGTCACAAATTCTCATGCCAAATTTGATATAGTTAAATTATTACATTTTTGAAACATCGCGTTTACTTAATTCTGAAAGTACATACAGACAGAATTCAACCCATTTGGCTCAAAATTTGACAGTTGTCTACACTATAAAAGTTAAATCTGTGTGCCGAATCTTCTGTATATCTATCTCTCTCTTCGTTTTAAAATTATCGTGATAAGGTATAGTCGAAGAGCCGGACAGATGAACTTCCTCAGAACAGATTTTACTTAAAATATGATAGAAATCTACAAATTTGATTTAAAGACCGTATACCAAATTTTAACCGTCTAGCTCATATCGTTTTTGAGCCATCATTGTCACAGACAGACAGGCGGACATTTTCCAAAATAGTGCTTTTTGAACTCTTGGAGATTCGTCAAAATCTCGAGTTCGAATTTTTTGATGATTACAATACTTTCTCTATACTAAGCATAACAGAAAATAAAATTGAGGTAGATAGATATATGAAATTTATATGTAGCTATGATATAAAAATTATAGATGGTGTTTACGGCTTGTCCCAATCGTTCAAATCAAAGAATTTCTAAAGGCTTGTTCTTATTTTTATTATGGAGCTGTACCCAAAATAAGTCATACAGCTTGTGTATTCAAGAAAGTCGAAAGAGAAATTTTCCTTTCGTTTTATGCATTACATCGAGGGATTACTGCTACCATTATTAGCGAATTCAAATCCATTTATACATATATTGTTGTTTTTAAATCATGCCACAATAGCATGTGTTGAATTTGAAACATGCAGATGATCGAATTATTTTCTACAAATTTTATCGATTGTTTGACTGTAGGTGATGCGAAGGCATGTGCATATTCTTTTAAAGTGAAACAAAGTCAGCGTTAGTGGTCTCCCTTAAAATGTTTCGCATATTCTCCAATTAAGGCCTTATCTTTCCCCACCCCCACATTAAGTGGTGAACCTTGGGTAAGACGGGGATACCTTGCATAGCATTAACAAATAATACTTACGAAATGTAAATATTTAGAGTAAGTCTAAAACTTTTACTGAATATACCGAACGGATATGCAATCTGAATGTTGTTGTTTTTTTCTGACTAAATGAAAATCAAAATTTGACACGGAACTACAGTTATAGTGACAAGATCACATACAGAATGTCATTGATTTAAGTTTTATTCCGTTCCGTTTTATTGAATTTACATGCATACGAATAGGCAAAACGACAGATGGTCAACTCTTTGGAATATTTGGTTCCAAAATCTGATAAGATTTGGTTTGGTTTAGTTTAGTTATATTTACGTCCCGTTTGAAGCAACACTTGGGCTATTTCGGGACGGACCTCGTAATTTTGAACCGCGGTCAGATGGCGAGGACGACACCTGAGCTGGCACCTCCTCTCCACACCACACCACACCAGCAGGAGGGCGTTTCGTCAGGACGGATTTAACGTGCAACTGGCCCCCTTACACGACGGTTCTTCGGTGGAATCGGGTCTCGAACCTAAAACCCTCCGGTTCCGAAGCCGAGACTTTACCACCAGGCCACTGCGGCCCCCAAAATCTGATAAGAATATATATTTTAGATGCTAAACCTGCGTTCTAAATTTTATCTACGTATCTCTTTACTTTTTGGATTTTTGAGGTTACTTGTAATAAAACAGCCAGGCATAAAACTTGCAGTGAATAGATTTCATTCCAATTTTTATAGGAATCAACACATTTGGTCGTTTGTCCACTTATTAAATTTCATCTTTCTAGCTAAAATCATTTTTAGTGATTGTGTTCACAGATAGACAGACACGATGACAACACTGTGTTTTTCAACTTAGGAAGGTTTAAAACACGGAAATTTGTCAAATTCTTAAATTTTGGAATTTTTTTAATCTTTTTTAAAATGTTCCCGATTTATCACTATTTTTCCCCTATTTTTCTCTAAAGGTTCCCCTATTCTTTCCTGAAATTTCCCCTATTATTTCCTAAATCCCTTCCTTTATATTTCGTACATGAGAAAGTAGAAAAGATAGGGACTAATTGCAGAAAGATAATATCTAACAAAAAAAAATAAGAAAATCCTCATTCAATAAAATGATTTACTAATAAAAATTTGCTGTGTCAGAGTTTTAAAGAGTCTTGTGATAAAGAAAGGAGCAAATGACTGAAATGATAATTTCACAACCCCAAAATCCCCCTCCCCCGCAAGAAGTTACTAATTTTTCCAATTACTTTCTTAGATATTGAAACACCAAAAACTAAGAAAATTGGCTAGATGGTATTGTGAAATATAAAATGGTTTGAAAATTATACTTTTTCTTCGTTAGCAAAATAATTTATGCACATAAACAAATAAGATATATGCACATGTCTATGCATTGATTCATAAAAGTTTTATTCCTAATTATATAAAGACATATCATGGCTGCTAATTAACTGGAGTGTTGATATGAAATCGCAGTCTTTTTTGAGAACTGATTCAGATTGTTAAGAATTTAGCTAACCACATGGTCTTCCTGTGTGGAGCTAGCTGCCAATCATGTATCACGTGGTCTCCCTGTTGTTGTTAGTATATTTTTTTTCTCAGTAGAAGGGAACTTGACTCTTGTACTAGGAGGGAGTGCGATCTCGTCTATCTCCCGAGAAATCTTATGTGTAGTTCCCCAGGCCTACTACACTATGGCGTATTAATGTGCCTTTTGTTGTTGATGTTACCAATAAACCACATAAAAGACAACATGTGTCTTCAAGTCATTTCACCCAGACCACAATCTTCACTACAAATAAATTATTGTGTAATCATGAAATGCAACAATAATATAACACAGATGAAATCCTGCCTTTTCAGATACCTTGCTAATACTTTTCCTTCACTTTGCTAATTTCTCACAACTTCCAAGACTACAAAGAAGGACATCCTATTCCACGTTTAAAACCCAACAACTATTCAAAATGTCAAACCCATCATTGATTGCCTCGACTGACTCACAAAGATCTGCTGAAAGAAGACCGATTTCCCCAGTCTTTTCATCAACAAAAATTGTCACCGTTAGAGTCTACAAGCGTCGTCTGTGGATGCTCTTCATTTTCAGTTTCCTGTCTCTTCTGTGTGGAATGCTTTTCTCACTCTACCCTTCCGTTGCCAATGTCACAATCTGCTACTACAATGTCAGCGAGAATTCAGTGAATTGGACCAGCCTGCTGCATATGGTGGTTTATATAGTGTTCGTATTTCCAGTGACTTGGCTCATTAATTATGTAGGTTTGCGGAAAGCTGTACTTTTGGCAGCCATTATTAACACATTATGTAAGTATTCTGTTTCATCGATTGTATTTTAATTATTTTTTTGTAATTATAATATCTTTCTCTAAACTCTTATCATTTTTCTTCTCTAGAATGAATGATGTTCATCCTATAGGCCATATTTTTCGTCAATTAAATATATTAACAAACTAATTTTTGCCCACGTGTAGAGCAATGTATTTTCAAAATAAGTCATCAACTGTTATACAAAAGCTAATTTTTTATGAGCATGCAATATTAATTATAATCATTATTATGATTTTAGCATTTTAGAATTGTAACTAGGGTATATATAAATTGTTGACTCGGGTATGAAAAGGGGTACTAATAATTTCAAAATACAGTTGTTTCTCCAAACATTATTGAAATTTTGCAAAATTTCTAACATTATTAAATTTGAAAATTTAATGTTTCTTTTTTTAATTAATGTTTGTATTATAATCATTATTTTGTTCAAAAGATAAAAATAGGTTCCATTTTGCATAGAAATTCAAAGACATGTAATTGCAGTTTCAAAGAATATCATGTAGTTATTCTGCTACTACTTGATATATATTTCATGAACATACATGAAATATTTCAAAATACCCTTTACCAAATAAAACACCCTTTAACAATACCAAATAAACACCCTTTACCCATAAAAATATTATTTGCAGCCTTGAGTTGGTTAGGCAACTCAAGTAACTTTTTGGTAGGTCTCGGTAATCTTTTGTCAGATTTTTGTATTCGAGTACAAAGGATAGTTGATTTAGAATTGGATGCCCCAGAAGATTTATTGCTCAAGCCTTACATGTACAGTGTACATTTAAGCCTGGAGAAGGCTCAATTTGTTGTCGTAGATGAAATGTCCTCGCAGTTCTAGGATGGACGTTTCGAAAATATAGAATAGAATCGGATAAACCTTTATCATTTGACTCCAGTAGGTCTCGATCTGAAAAATGTTCTAGTGGTCTTCTAAACAGTTAGGGAAGGGGATAAATGGAACTATAACGGTTTCATACTGGCACTGATTCTTAAAAAACATACTTAACATGTTCACTGCCATCTCACTAACATTCGGGTCACAGCAAACGTCTCAGTGTAGAATTTGATGAGGGTAGAATATGCCCATATTTAGTTTATATATCCTTGCTTTACACGTTGTTCACAGTCTGGATCCTCTTTGATTCCCACTTACTATCTAATTAATTTAGATAGTAGGTGTGAATTATTATTAGATGGAGGTCCGAGTCACAGACTTGGCTCATGGCAGAGAACATCTTAAATAATAATTATTATATACTAGCTGGTTCAATGAGAATATGGTTGATCGTGTTCAATTTCAGCTACATCTCATATGCTTAATTTAATGTTCATCATTATGAAAATAAAAATCTGAGCACTCTTGATGTTTACATTGCCCTAGATCCAAACTTTTGTGCAAGGGATTGCACTTTTATTAGACTATGTATGAAGTACCATTAGTTTTTGAATTCACTTAAAATTGACTAATACTGGTATGGCAATTATAAAATTTTTGTTGTTGTTGCTTATCCCCCTTGTGATTGAAAGCCAATTCAAACCAAGTCCAAGAGATCGGGGAAAGAGGGGTGCAGTAGCTTCTGAGGGACCCTGAGCACCCCAGGGCAGAAGTCTGAATTTAGCTCATATGAAGATGACACTCACACACTCACTTGCACAACCCCTTTTTACAGGGGAGCTCTTTCACACACCTCACAGATAGAATACAGGGTGAAGAACAGCCATGCCCGAACCATGATTCGAACCCGGGATGTCCAGATCACGGGGAAGACGCTCTATCTCTAGACCAGTTCGCCGGTAGTGAAATTGATTGGTGACAGTATTTTATTCAAAGACCAAGTAGTGCTTTTTATTTATTTAAATGACGCAATAGTATTCGAAAAGAAAATGGCAAGGATTTTATATGTACTAAACGATTAAATTTGTCATAAAATTTCATTTCAACTACCAAATGATTAAGAAGTAAAAACGTTACAATATTATATATTCCATTCATTTTCTTTTTCAAAATTAAATATTTTTTTTTGTCACTGTTTCGATTTTGCATCCAAATTTTATACTTCTCATCAAACCAAGGTGACCCCCGCAACTATAAATTTAAGCGAATTATACCAAACTACACTGGCATTGTGGTGAGCTTCACGTGTCTTACTTGAAAAAAAGTACACGTGAGAACAACTACTGAGTCATTCATCCAACTATTGAAACACATGCAAGAGTTCAAATATTTATTGCGCTGAAAAAAATAAAAAGACGCACAAAAGATACTAGTAATTCAAAAAGAGAATAATGATTTTGGATGACGGCAACGCGTAACTTTTCTAAGTTAAGAGTTTCCCGAGTTCATTGCAGAATATAATGGTTAACGTCCGTCCGTCTGTCTAGAATTCGGCAAATTAATTTCGAGTGGCTGAGAAATGTTGAATTGTTGTTGCAATGGCAAGTGAATAAAAATAGCTTAGTTTCATAATTAACAATTCACTAGAAGATGTGCTCGGCTAGACAGGTTGTTAACTTGTTAACAATATCTCGGGTAAGACTGTCACAAATTAGCTTACGAAAGTCGTAGCAGAAAATCTTATTTGCATTAGTTGAGTACTTAAAAAAATTATTATTTGAAGTATGAAATTTTATTTTCTTGCAATGGAATCTCCTCATCCATATTATTCGCGGACATTCAGATAAAAAATAATCACTGAGATCGAATTGAAATAAATATGATCCACTAACAGAAAAGAAGCAATAATAATTATTATTATTATTATTATAAAGATGTTGGAAGAAAATATGAGAAATAATCTTCAAATTGATCAATGTAAGGAGAATATAAAACATCATCCCATTTTCTTCTTTGTGTTTCTTTGAACGACAACTTCTTACAACCCTACCCTTTATTGGCCAGACAGGAGAATCGAGTACATTGCGGACATTCGCGCGAAGCTGTAGCTTTTTCTTGGCGATAAGTCGCCATCGGTGACAACTTCTTTATCCCTATAAGCGAAAAATGAATGCCTCAAAAGCGATAAATCACCAATTTTCTGTCAGTATATTTTAAGACTTCTAAAACCCCAAACTAAAACATCATGCTCTCTCATGATAATAGTAAAAATTGCACAACTCAGCTCATTCACTTTTGCTATTTATTCATGTTTAGGTTTATTCGCACGCCGATGAATCAATCAATTAAAACATGAAAAATACCTGTTTTGATTGTTAGATGACTAAACGGAAGCTGGAATTTCGCATCTGAAAATAATGCAAACCAAAAGGGAGGGGGTATTCTTGATTCCATCTAGCATTACAGACAGCGGTGGACGATTACATATACCTGAATAGATATTTATTCCTAGCTCTTTATTCTAGAGGCTTTTATATTACGGTAGGCAATAAGATATAAATTATCTATCTTTATTTAAAAAAGGAAACGTTTGTGTGTGTGTGTGTCTGTAGTGTCCAGATAAATCTATCGTACTCACAGGTATTCAATTTGGCAAGCAAACCGCCGTAATGATGACTCAGTGCATCTTAAAACCCAAATTCTAAAATTCAATGTAAAAAATGTGTTTGGATATTTTGTATAGTTGTGGTAAATTTTTTTATCCATTGTTCCTCATACTAGTATGGAAGAAATCAGCACCCCATTAAAGAGAGCAAACAATTTTCATTCTAAAGGAAATTGTTTTGCACCTCTGATGTAATTTATTAGATTCTGATAATTTTTTAAGTCACATTTCTCGAGAAATTTTAAAAATTAAAACTAAATTTTTTTTTTAGTTTTAATATTCTAATTGCGATATTCATTTCCAAAATTTTTGAAAGTTATTTTCTTTAAAACAAAAATGAGCAAATTATTTCA
Source organism: Argiope aurantia (assembly GCA_026543865.1). Taxonomy (NCBI): domain Eukaryota; kingdom Metazoa; phylum Arthropoda; class Arachnida; order Araneae; family Araneidae; genus Argiope; species Argiope aurantia. The sequence continues at coordinate 4,241 of JAPMOR010124028.1, read as the reverse complement.
TAAAATTTTAAATATTTTGTATTTGTTTTTCTGATGAATTCATTTTCGGTGATCTATGAACAGAAAACCCGAATCCATTTTGAGAACTTTGAGTTTTTCCACTGATTTGGAAAAAGATAAAATTAGGAAATCATTTGCAGAAGCCAATTAGGAAATCAAGAATCATGAACATTATTTTCATATAATTTATCATCTAATGAAATCGTTTGCAGGTATCTTTCTAGTTTCATTCTATCTTTTTCAACGAACTTTCAATTACAGGTGTTTTTTATGTAATTATGTTTGTCGGCTTGTAGTTTACTTCACGATATCATTATTACGCAGAAAAATAAACATACAAAATCAATCCTTTTTTTATTTGGTTATCATAACTTTATATCGCGATGTTCTGTTTCTGATTTCACCGAATTTTATCATGATACGTATAACAAATACTACTCGTACTTTAGAAGTATGAATGTGAAAATCGGGAACAAAAAGAAATGCTCTCTCAAAGCATGTCATCTTATGATACAAAGTCTTAAAAGATAAAAAAATTCATTGCGAATTAAATTAAATAGTTTTTTCATAATTAGAAAAACGTAAAAAAACATTGAAACATTCAAACTAAAAAGGTATAAATTGAAAAAACACTCATTAAAATTGATTGATTTTTAAGGGGTCTCAGAATTCTTAAACTTCAAAATCTTTCGATTTTTTTGAAAAAAAAAGATGTGTCAGAGACCCATCTTTTCTGAAAATTTTGGAACTAAAATTTAATGGTACTTTCAAAACTTTGAGAGTTATCGAGAAAAAACTAAAACGATACCGATTAAATGTAATTCCTCTCCCAGAATGTCAAAAAAATACAACCGCAGTGCTCTTTGATGCACTTAAGAACAAAAGCACTTAAAATTTTAAAATCAATGGAACAGTTCAAGCTAACTAAAGACGGTGCCTATGTTTCTGGAGGGTTTTTTAATTTGCATTATTTTGCTCAAGTTCTTTTTTTACTATTTTTTACTATAACGTTATTTTTCTCAGAAAAAAATTAAGTTTCTGTGTAGGATTTCTTAAAAAATACAAATCCTATTATTCTAAAATTTCATGTACATGCTGAAAATAAGTTCTTTTGACTTATAAATTAATTTTTAAACAAATTATTCACAAAAAAAATTACATGAGTTTTAATAAGGTTTTTCTTAAAAGTTAATTTTTTTAAATAATAATGTATTTTTAAAATTTTTTTCAAAAGGTTTTATTAAAAGTATATATAACTTCAAAACTGAATATTTTTCTGCAAGTTAATATTAATTTTGTTAACTTTAAGTTAATATTAATTAAATCCATTAAAATACTGATTTTAAAGGTTTTTTATTTTTATATTTCATGATAATTTTTTAATTTTTTTTCTTGAAATTATATGAAAATATGAGAAATAATGTAATTTTATGTGAATATTCTATGGTTAAATTTTCAAATTTCACATTTAGTAAATTAGATGGGTTGAAAAAAATATGGTTTTATACGATTCCATGGGCAATCAACTTTTAGATTTTAGACAGTGATTTTTATCTCGTTTTTATGAATAGACATACAAAATTACATCAAAATTGTACAAAAACTGTACAAATAACACAAATAAAGACACATTTCTTATACATAGATTGATTTTCATAGATGATATTTATACATAGATTGATTTTTCTTATTGTATAGATGATATTTCTTATGAATAATTTTTTAAGTCATCTAGTAACTTTATTGTGAAAAGAAACTTCTGCATGAAAACAATGCTGTGGTTATCTCAATTAATAACTTCAGAAGGCACGTCGGATAAGGTAAATTTTGAAAGATATTCGATATTAAAAAAGAAATGCACTTTTGTGCAATCTAGAAAACAAATATAAATTTCTCACAGTTTTATGATCAAAACAGACCTAAAGTACGCTATTACTTTTTATTTGAAACAATGAAATGTATATCTCCCGAATTTTGAATGAATAAATATCGTTTAAATACAAATAAAAAGATTTTCTAACTCAACTGACCTCGCAGACAAAAGGCATAAGAGATACAGCTAAAATTTTTTACACATTCCTTTCTAAACAAAATTCTGATATAATGCATTTAAAAAAATGCTCGACAAACTCAAAGGCAATGGTCGATTTCTTGTCATCTAATTTATTATTTTCAGAATCATTTCAGTCCTTAAGCAATGGAATGTTACATATTGAAGTAACCATAAATAATGATTTTATTGCTATTGTATAATTCAATATTTATTCCAAAATAAATAATATTAACAAGTATTAAAAAGATTATATATAAACAGGCTTGTTACAAAATTTATATTATTAAAATGTTTTGAAATTTTTAAATAAATGCCCAAGAATTATTGTCTTCAGTTGGGAAAAGCTAAAAGTTTATCGTCTGCATTTTAAAGATATTGGAAGAAATTAATTATTATTTACAATTATTCCCCTTTCAATTAAAGGCAGAGAATAATTTTTTAAAATGAAAACTAAGAATTTATAGTTTGATTTTTCAATCATATTGGAAGGAAAATCAATTGTTTTTCTGAATTAATGTTTGAATTAAGATATTATTTTTTGCCCTTTTGAATATTTCAGTTATAAGTACTAATTGGAATAAAACGGGATAGGTCATTTGTTTTTTTGTTTTTTTAATTATAATTCAGTACTTGTGTTTCAATTACATGCCATTGGCGAACTGTAGCTTTCACCACATGAAATTAGTATACACAATAAATAATGTTACACCGATTTTTCTGGCGATTAATCGCTGTCATGTGGTTAAATATCCATATAATTATCTAAACTTGTGTTAAAGCTGTAACCATTTTTTTCTTAATACAGTATTTTTAGTTCAGAAATGTATCAGACTTCAAACCAAAGGATTAGTAAATTTACTGAAGCTCCAAAACAATGAGGATCGTTTTAAAAAATGCATTTAGTAACAAAAATTTGTGTTTACTGCACAAAAAATACAAAATTATACAGAAATTTATTCTGTATTTAATGAATATTGCAAATTCAAAATTAAAAAACAACCTATTTTATACTATGTGCATAAGGTAACTGAATCCAATTAGTAAATTTATTGATTACGATAAAAGTCAGTTTCATTATGAATATTTTCTTTGGATAGCAAAATATTAACAAAAGGGGGGGGGAGGAGATCATTGTTCAAAGCCATGAGTGCCACTAATGCTCAGTTTTTTATTTTCATACATGAGAGCTATATGCTGCATATATATTATATTAAGGAAAATCAGTACTTGTGTAAAATAACTAAATACTACATTTTAAGAATATAAAAATTTCTGTTTTTATTAATTTTAAACTATGACGTTTTAATTTATAATTTATGCATGATTTTTTACTATTATTATATATAATTATATTTGGGTCACAACTGGACTTTATTTAATAATTTTATTTAAAAGGACATATGTTTTCAGTATGTCAACAACAGGACATACGTTTACGGGAATATTTCTTTAATGACCTCATTTCACACAAAACAAACACAAACACGAAATACAAGATAAGACATTCACATGCGCATCTTTTTTACAGAACAGCATCTCATCTGATTATATTTATCATTGCAGTGAATCATGGGATGTGTACCTAATTAGGTATTGCCATCTATTATCCAAAAGAGAAGTACAATGTCTTTAAGATTTTATGTCTATCTGTACTAGATTGAACTAAACCAACATGCAAATTTATTTTAATATGTAATAGCTATCCATATGACAAATTTGATATAATTTTCACAATAATTAAGGACCATGGGGTATTCTAAATATATTAAAATTAAAAAGAAACGATATTTGAAAGAAGAAATCAATAAAAATATATTAATTAATCTGAATCCTATAATTATTTATTCTATATAATTATTTAGCTATTCCAATATAACTGTTATTTATTATTATAATTAAACTTTTCTATATACTCTATTTAATTATTCATTTTATATATAAAAAATTACATTGATAATTGCTTGTAACTTTATAAACATTAGTGTTAAATGTTATGTATATTTTTATTCGTATACAAGCAAATATTTTGGAGAAAATACGGTAGAAAGAAAAAGTTTACGTTCCTTCCAATACGAAATTTAAATACCCAGAAAAAAAATACAAATTACTAAAAAATTCTAATTAAAAATATTGGAATTAACTAATTTCCATTCTATTTTTCTTCGAATTAAATATCTATCAAATGATA
>JAPMOR010124025.1:0-15301 GCA_026543865.1 Argiope aurantia | reverse complement strand
GGAGCTAGCAGGAAATTAGAGAGATACATATTACGTTATGACTGAAGGCTTTTATAATATTACTAGCAGCCTTTGGCGACCAGCCGGTTCGCCAGTATTACAGCTCGCTACAATTTTCAATTAAATATTTTAAGAAACTGTTCTCTTAATAGATTCTCAAACAAAACATTTTTTTATCTTCAAATTTTGATAGTCATACCAAACTTATACCGTTGTTTAGATCGTTTCGTTCAATTTACTATATATATTTTGCTAATCTGTTGTCATTTCCGGTAAAACTTCAACTTTAATTTAAAGTGGAAATGATGAAATTGCAATTAATATAAAGATATTTTTTTAATAAAACCAAACGTTTTATTTTATTTATCATCTTTATTGTTTATTTATTTATTATTATTATTATTATTGAATATGAGTATTGCAAACAGAATCGCTAGGTAGTTAAGTCTTATGTGAACTACAAAATATTTTTCATAATTTATGTAATATCTCAAAGAATAATTCAACAAAAATTTCTCAGATTCAGCATAAAATTCAGTTTTTAGCTTTGCTCTCAAAAGGATTGAAATGAAATCAATAATAATATTTTGTTCCGGCTTATAAATATATTTCAAAAATTATGAAGTCTAAATTTAATGCAGTAAGGTACCATATTCTGAGAAATATTCTGGACCCACAAAATTTTAAAAAAATGAATGAATGTTTCTATTTTCCACGATCAACTAAGACTTATTTATGAAGTTTTAAATGTTAAAAATTTAGAAAAACTGACCATTTTCATAATCTTAGGCCAATGAATCTTGAGAAACCTGCGCGCTGATTGGCGTATTTTCTTTGGAACGATAGAAGGGAAATCTAAAATTATCCTTTTTTATTGAATAGTGATATTCAAATTTTCATTAATCAGTCAGTTTAAGTGATTGATTGAGTTGATTGGAAATTAACTCTTTTTATTTAAAATATTAGTGTTTCAAGAACATTTTGTTAATCGTGATTTCCACAGCAGAAGCTTTATGTAAAATCAAAAATTCGTTATTAAAGCATGTATTGAATCAAATTACATAAAATACAATCATTTTTCATTTAGACGATTTTAGCAGATCTGTGTCTTACTAAAGGTTTACAAATTAGCTGTGTGGCCCTGATTTGAATGAATATCCTGTTCATATTAAACAAAACTTGCCTTAAAATAAAACTGATTTATTGGATTAATAATATAGAGAGTGTAAAAGATCCTAAAATAATTTTTCTTGAATTTATTTTTCAGAAAAATATTTCATATTTGTTTCATTTCCTACAGAATGAATTTCCTTGCCGAAAATTATATTTTTGCTGATTTGATTTCCAAAATAATTTAATTTATTTTTAATTGGTGCTTTAATGAATGTGATGGCAACACTTTGAAAAAAGCTAATTTTTTACCATGAATGCGAAACGTGCTCTTGCAGCTTAAATTTTATTTTTATTTTATACGATGAAAAATGTTGAAAAATAAAGCTAAAATAATTATTTAAAAATTCATTAAAAATAGAAATTTTACTTAAAGGTTAAAACATTGGTATCATTTAAAAGATAAATTTTTGATCTTTAACTTGATGTAAAAACCTTTTTTGTGCGGTAATATTTTCGGAAGTTATAGCACAGACACGCCAAAATGTCGCTTATTTTTTGATTAAATAAAATTCTACTTAAAAATTTGAAAAAATAACCCTCAGGTGCACATTCCCGGCCTCCAAGGTATACACGTTCCAAATTTGGTAGCTGTAGGTTGAATGGTCTGGCCTGAAGAGCGCCAACACACACACACACACACACGCACACATTGATCTTTATTATAAGTATAGATGAATGAATTATATGTCTATCAAAATTTGAAGTTTTAAAATATTTTGATGATGAATCTTGCGTAAAATATTTAATTATTAAATCGTAATTGCGTAAAATATTTAATTATTAAAATTTAAACGAACATTAAGTTTGGCGAAACAGCTGGTCGCCAAGGGAGGCTAGTAATAAATATAAAGAACATTTGAATTATAATTTTGTAATTTCATTAATGTTAAGTTGATGTTAAATTTGGGAGAAATTTTCTTTTAGTTTGAATAACTTTTTTTCATATATTGTTGATTTCAGTCAAGATATACTACTTTTAACTTAGTATAATTTCTTTAACATAAATAATGAAAAAAAATTAATAAAAATAATCCGATAGGTAATTTAAACTAAATGGTATATATAATGAATGAATCTTATAAAACAATGTTTACATTAATTAATTCTCTGTTTTGTTTGCATTCCTTTAATCATAAATTCATTGTTCTATCATTCTTGTCAATACCAGGTGAATACAAATAGTTGAGATTTGTAAATCTGAATAAAAGAATTCCAGTACATTTCATCAATTCTTAAAGAAGTTCTTTTCATTTTTATCCTTTTGAAAAAGTATTGATATGGATTTCTGGTGACTTCAAACGCTTCTGTACAATCATTTGAGGAAATGGCAAGGAAATACCAATAAGTTATATATATATTTGGAACGAAAAATTTTGATCATGGCCTCGGGTTACATCTTCTACTAGATTAAATTTGCTCCTTGACAATATTCGCAGCCCAGGAACAACAAAAGAACCAAAATAACAGAGTTGACTTCATGATTTTAATAAGCATCTCTTTCCCCATAGAATGGAACATTTCAGAATAGAATAATTAAAAAAAAATTAAGTTGCTCTAAGATTTACAGCAATTTAATTCTACTTTATAGAATAAATGAAAAAATTTTCACCGAAAATTTATTAAGTTTATATTCGTATCAACTTAGAAATGCGTCTTATTTGTAATGATCTGACATTTAAGGTGGTTGATTTGCTCCGATACTTTTGTCTTTCTGTTCAAATAACTGTGAATACATAAGAAAAAAAATAATTAAACTAAAATTAAAAGTTATTTTGGTATTTTAATGTATGGAATGATAATGCCTAATATACATTGCAATATTTAACTTTCCTAGTTTTGAGGTATCAGGTTTATAAGATTAATCAATATATTTCTTTAACTAATTTTTATCTATATCTATATCTATATCTATACTTATAATAAAGCTCAATGTATGTGTGTTTGTGTGTGTGTGTGTGTTGGCGCTCTACAGACCAGACCATTTAACCTACAGCTACCAAATTTGGCACGTGTATACCTTGGAGGCCGGGAATGTGCACCCGGGGGTTATTTTTTCGAATTTTTAAATAGAATTTTATTTATTTAAAAATTAAGTGAAATTTTGACGTCCTTCTGCTATAACTGCCGAAAATATTACCGCACAAAAAAGATTTTTACATGAAGTTAAAGATAAAAAATTTATCTTTTAAATGATACTACGGTTTTAATCTTAAAATTAAATTTCTATTTTTAATGAATTTCTAAATAAATATTTTAACTATGTTTTTCAATAATTTTTTTCATCAAAAATAAAAATGAGGATTAAGCACGTTTCGCATTCAGGAGAAAAAAATAGCTTTTTTCAAAGTGTTGCCATCACATTGATTAAAGCTCTAACTGAAAATAAATTAAATCTTTTTGGAAATGAAATCTGCAAAAATATAATTTTCGGCAAGTGTCTGTAGGAAATGAAACAAATATGAAATATTATTTTTTCTAAAAAATAAATTCAAGTAAAATTATTTTATGATCTTTTACACTCTCTATACAGGGTGTTTATTCAGTCCCCGATCCATTTTGATATTTAATGACTCATAAAATAATGAAGATGTAAACAAACTTATGGCATTTATTGATGGAATAACTCATATATTTTCCTTTTCAGGTTTGAATATTTTTTTTTGTAAATATCGTCTGCGCGTGTTTTTAATTTCAGATAATTTCATTTTCCAGTCTAAATATCTGTACTTTGCTAAATATCGTCTGCTTATTAATTGCATTTTTCTCTCCTTTGTTTTTGGCAACTATTGAAATGTTATGTTTTCTTTTGATGTGTTTGATCTATGTAGTACTTTTGTATGTGATGCTTGATTCGATCAGATATTAAGGAGAATGCATACACCACAAGAGAAAGCACAGATTTTATGGTGGTCATAGAGTTAATTTCCAATCAACTAAATCACTGACTTTTAAGAGTTAATTTCAAATCACTTAAACTGACTGATTTATGAAGATTTGAATATCACTATTCAATAACAAAAGGATAATTTTAGATTTTTCATCGATCGTTTCAAAGAAAATACGCCAATAACCGCGCAGGTTTCTCAAGATTAATTGGCCTTAAATTATGAAAATGGTGAGTTTTTCTAAATTTTTAACATTTAAAACTTCATAAATAAGTCTTAGTTGATCGTAGAAAATAGAAACATTCATTCATTTATTTAAAATTTGGTGTGTCCAGAATATTTCTCAGAATATGATACCTTACTGCATTAAATTTAGCCTTCATAATTTTTTAAATATATTTATAAGCAGGAACAAAATATTATTATTGATTTCATTTCAATCCTTTTGAAAGCAAAACTAAAAACTGAATTTTATACTGAATCTCAGAAATTTTTGTTGAATTATTGCTTGAGATATTACATAAACTATGAAAAATATTTTGTAGTTAACATAAGACTTAAATACCGAGCGATTTTGTTTGCAATACTCATATTCAATAATAATAATAATTAATAAATAACAATAAAGATGATAAATAAAATAAAACGCTTGGTTTTATTAAAAAATATCTTAATATTAATTGCAATTTCGTCATTTACATCTTAAATTAAAGTTGAAGTTTTACCGGAAATGGCAACAAATTAGCAAAATATATACAGTAAATTGAATGAAACGATCTAAACAGTATAAGTTTGGTATGACTATCAAAATTTGAAGATTAAAAATGTTTTGTTTGAGAATCCTTTAAGAGACCAGTTACTTAAAATATTTAAGTGAAAATTGTACCGAGCGGTAATACTGGCTAACCGGCTGGTCGCCAAAGTCGGTTAGTAATAAATAAAACAAACGAAAATATTTGAATTGTTTATATTATCCAATCTATTGAATCTAGAAAAGAAAAATTGCTTGATAGCTATAATTTTGGTTTTAATATCTGATTTCCTCTGGATGAAACTATTTAATGCTAATTTAGAGGTAATAACTAAAAAAATATTTAAGATTTATAATATATAAAAGAAAAATAATAAGAATAAAAGAATATAATAATAATATACATATAGAATAATGCATATATAATGTATTTAGAATAAAACTTATAAGAAAAATACGACTTGAATTTTTCCTAATTCTCCCGAGAATATCCTTCTTTATAAATTCTACAATATACGAATTGGTTTTGTTTTGTCTAAACTCATTTGACTTTTCTTGTCTTAACTGAGGATATAGTGCCAATTTTTACTTTCATTGGGTTATACAGGCAGTTTCGTATATTTCCATTACTCGTTGCTTTAGATTTTACTAAATCTTCGAGACGGAATCCCTGTATGATCTTAATTTGGTCGTTTTTTCTGAAGCTGACGGCAAAATGTTGGGGTTGTAGTGTCTGGTGGTGGCAGTAGGGGTCTTCAGTAATCAGAGAAAAGCTCCTGTTTATTCCTTGCGTAGAAAGAATGTTCTGCACTATTGATATACTGAAAGCAGAATATAACATACATTAAGATTAGACTTTAATTAGGAAGGGATTGACATTTGAAGTTTCAAGGTGCTAACTTTCTGTTAGGTGCCTGTGGGAAACATATCCTATTTGAAAATGCTAGGACATTACCAATCGCTAAGTATTTTCCACCCATTATTCGTAAAATATTAATTTATGAAATTACATTACTCTACATTACTTAAAATAAGACATATTTTATCTAAAAATGTCTCTCTCATTTTTTCTAGATTGTCTTTTATTTTTACTTGATCTTAGGTTTTTAATTTTTCTCAGGAAAGTTGTCTCTGAACATTTTCTGATTGTCATTCACAAGAGATAAATAATAATAAAATACACTTTAAAATACACTTTTCCTATTAATTGCAAAAACTGATTTCTATATTGTTATTTCTAGGTAAAGTTTCAACTTTTTTTTCCTGAGGTCCATAATAGGATCTATAATTTTTCTTTTACAATAATGGTGAACCATTCTATCAGAATCACTTTAAAAACTTTTCTATTTAAAGTAAAATATATGAGTGCATATAGGGATTACACATTCAGTATTGGTAATTGATATACTAGAAAAATAAAACTAATTTACAGCGATTGAAAGCAATTACTTAATTTGTAAGTAAGCAGGAATATTTAAAAATTTTAAAATATTTACGGAATTCAATTTGGCAATTAAAAAAACCATGTTTATATCTTTAAAGAATAGGAATTCGTAGACAGTTTCTCATTATTAAATTCCTTTAGAATACAACTGAAATTAATAAGTTGTAATGTTAAAAACTTTCTGAATCTTTGTCTTATTCAACTAGAATTTTTATAAACTTCATGTTAAGTATCTCACTTTTAAATTATGAAATGAAAACATGTTTTGTTTTAAGGATATGCAATTAAATATTAACTGCAAAAACTCTATTTCTTACGGTACTGAATGTATTTACTTTTAAATTTAATATATAGATGTAGTCTCTCTACTGTCACTTTCTCTAAAACTTTTATATAATTTTGTTGTAACATGTACTTTATAAACATAAACTTGTGGACATTTTTTTTTATTTTTTTAATATATAAAAAATTTTACATAAATGCATGTGATATTTTACGAAAATCCATGCAAATATTATACATTGAAAATCAGGTCACTAGTAAATATTTCTAGTTTATAATAATTTTTTATGAATATCAGGGTGAGCCCTAAATTATTTTCTTCCTCAACTTCTTGCCTGTCCCCTGAATACATACAAAAACAACTCCCACTGTAGACAGTAAAAATACCGCTTATGCTTAACATGATCATAATTAAACAGCAGTTAATTTCAGAGTGTTTTGGAAAAATTTGGAAAAAAAAAATATGTCAATAAGCGGATAATTTTCATCAGAATGTTTATTTATCATCATACGAAAATGTATATTTTCTTGTTAAAAGATTAAAATTTTCTTATAATCATGAACACTTAAACCAGGCATCTCTTAAATTTTTATTAGAGTACCGTTAAATCAGGTAATAAATAAAAAAGATGATTATAATATTTCGTAATTGCCAGTATGAGCGGTGAAAGAAACTGTACGCGCAAGAGAGAAAAATTGATAAGGCCTTAGTGGTACGTAAAAACTTCAAAAAACACGAGAAAAGTTATTTTTTTATAATATGTATAGCTTTGATTTATTCTCCTTCGTAAATTGCCTGCAATTCAAAAACAAATATCAATGAATAAATCATTATTATTTCTTAAAACCTTTTGAACAGACTAAACGGTTACCAGAAATATACAACATAAAATTAATAGTGAATAATTAGGCTTTAAGGAGCTAAAATATTCAATCTTGCTTGACTAAAATTACTTTAGGATAGAAGACTTTTTATGCTGTCAACATTCATTATACTCAGAAACATATTTTATTCAAAGCCCAATTCATTTGACTAGGCTTTGCATCTTGAATAGAGATAACGTCTTGAAAAATCTATAATGACAAAAGATTTATAACTAATGAAAAAAATTTCTAATTTGCCTTAAACTTAACTAGCCGTTTAATTCATGACATAGACCATTTTGCTTAATAGTTATCTATTTACTTTAAGGGGTGTAATATATAAGAAGTCTTTTAGGGGCATATAAAAAAGGCACTAAAAGTGAAGATCTTTTGATGTTTGTTAAAACAGTGGTGGTAAAAACAAACAGAAAATTTTACAAAATTACAATTAAAAAATTGATTTGCTTGATTTGCTCAAGTTTAATGATGTTTTCTGAAATGAAGAAATTTATTTTGTATTAATTTTATAAAACATACATATTTTCAGAATTTTATAGAATTATTAATAATGATAATTGTTAAAATGATAATAATTCGTATGATGAATCAATTAATCAATTATTTTATGCAGCAAATAATGTGTTGCATAGATCGCAGAGTAAAAAGTGCTGTTGCTTTGTCCTTATCATTCTTGATATATACAGGGTGTTTATTTAGTCCCGAACCCATTTTGATGTTTAATGACTCATAAAATAATGAAGATATAAACAAACTTATGGCATTTATTGATGGAATAACTCAGATATTTTCCTTTTCAGGTTTGAATATTTTTACTTTTGTAAATATCGTCTGCGCGTGTGGTTAATTTCATTTTCCAGTCTAAATATCGTCTGCTTATTAATTGCATTTTTCTCTTGTTTTTGGCAACTATTGCAATGTTATGTTTACTTTTGATGTGTTTGTTCTATGTAGTACTTTTGTATGTGATGTTTTATTCGAGCGGATATTAAGGAGAATGCATACACCACAAGAGAAAGCACAGATTTTATGGTGGCTCATAGAAGCAAAATCGATAGTGCAAGCACAGAGAAATTTCAGAAGAATTTACCAAAAAGATCCTCCATCCAAAAACAGCATCTTGCGGTGGAAAAAGAATTTTCTAGAAATTGGAAGTATCGCAGATAAGAAACGTTCCGGACGTCCTTGCACAAGTGATTTTGATGTTGAACGTGTCAGAGAGACATTTTTACACAATCCTTGAATATCTGTGAGATCAGCGGCAACAGAATTGGATATGTAAAAGATAATTCAGTTGTGACTTTAAACAGTTATTGCTTATACACGAGATACTCACATTATATTTTGTAACAGCTCGACTCTCTCTGTATAGCTGGATCAACTCAACTCTTGATGTTTATGTTTGAAACTGTTGTAACGTTTTTCAAGTTGGAGTAAAAAACAAGAATTCGAATTGCGTTTGTGCTTGCGTTTTAAAGTCGTTTATTACAATTCAGAAGTGGGATTTACAGGCCATTTTAATTGTCAACTCTGTTTAAAGTACAAAATGTTGTTTTTAACGCGACTTCGTAAGGAACAGTTACGTTTTGTAGCCGAAGAATTATCCGAAGATGTTCCATCTAGCGACTTGAAAATTCCAGATTTGAGAAAGTTAATATTAAATAGTAAAAACTATGATGAAGAAATGGTAAGAGGAATGGTTGATATTTTAATTGAAGAAGCTGAACAGGATCGACAAGCCAAGCGGGAAGAAGCCGAGAGACAAGCCAAGCGGGAAGAAGCCGAGAGACAAGCCAAGCGAGAAGAAGCCGAGAGACAGGCCAAACGGGAAGAAGCCGAGCGACAAGAAAAGCGGGAAGAAGCGGAAAGAAAACATGCTTTAGAACTTAAAAAGTTAGAGATTGCTGCTGAAACTTCAGATTTCGTTGGCTCAGAATTATTACCATCGGCGCCAAAAGTTGATTGGTAGTCACAATTGAGAAAATTTTGCACTAGTAGTGAAGACATCGGCCTTTATTTAGTTCACTTTGAGAGGGTCATGCCGAGTACAAATGCCAAATACGCTGTGGATGGAATGCTTGGTTAATCAGCTACCAACTGAAATTGTGCAAATGATTATGAGAGAACCGGAAGAACAGTCCGAAAATTATGAGTATGTGAAGTCACTTTTACTTAAGAGTTATAAATTAAGTGCTGAAAAATTTAGGCAATTATTTTACTCACATGAGATTACTTGTGGTAAGACATGGAAAGAATATTATCATGAGCTGGAAACATTTTTTAATGGGTGGACCGCAGGGCTTAAAATAAACAGTTTTGCGAGTTTGAAGGATTTAATCATCGCAGATCAAATGAAATCCCGCACACCTCCAGAAATTCGTGAACATTATTTGGATCAATGGACACAAATAGTTTCCCCATACATGCTTGCTGAAAAGGTTGATGAATTTATTGAACTAAAGGATAATTTCAAGAAAAGTGGTCATTTTAATAGTAAACTCAATAGCATTAAGTTTGCAAAAGAAGAAAGTTATGCCATTAGTAAACAAACAGATCCAAGTCGATTTTAAAACAATCCACCCATCTGCTATAATTGCTTTGAAAGTGGACATTTTGCTCGTGATTGTGCACAACCCAAGCGACCAAAATTTTGTACTGCATGTAAGAAGGAGGGTCACGGGACAAAAGAATGTCCAAATAAAATACGTTCACCATCAGTCAACGCAATTTCGGCTGCCAGTCGCGTTAATAACACAACAAAGAATATCAGTATTGAAGGAGAAAATACCAGTGCTCTTATGGATACTGCAGCTGATATATCTATGTTGAAAGATAGTTTTGCTCAACGGTTAAATAAAAACATAAACAGAAAAGTTACTGTTCCAATTAGAGGTATTGGAAGTGTGAAAAAGTCACTCGGAATCATTATTGTTAACGTGATTATTGACAAAGTAAAGCTACGTGAAGTGCTGTTTTATGTTGTGAATGATGATACTTTTGAGGGTCCTGACGTCCTCATAGGCAATGACATTATTGATTCTCCTAGTGTGGTTATGGTTCGATATCAAGGGAGATCCAAATTAGTTAATATTGATGAGTTGAGCCTTTTACGTGATTTTCAAGTGGATGAAATGCCTGATAGAGCAGTGTTAAGGACTCTTAAAGAATTTGTGATTGAACCACGCACAGTTCAATGGGTCACCATTTTTAGTGAGGGTAAAAGAAGTGATGGATATATATCCTACAGTACTCAAGGCAATATGTCTAATAGTGTTACTTTGGCTGTATATGATGGCAAAACACAAGTACCTATAATGAATCCAAGCAATTTACATTTACAACTAAAGAAAAATCGTGCAATTTTTAGAGGAAATTGGGTGCCTGAAAACAAATGTAACTTGAATATTGAAGAAAAAAAGACTTCAACGCCTACTGTACTTTTAACAAAAGAAATTTCGCGAAATCCTATCGATTTAAAGTCTGTTAAATTTGGACCATCCATAAATGAAGAACAGCAACACATTTTATGCAAGTTATTAAATGAATTTAGACTGTGTTTTGCTCTAAAGTCAGATGAACTAGGATGTATTAACAACATAACAATGCATATAACTGAGACTCCAGGTAGCAAACCTGTATCTCATTCACCATATCGAGCATCTAACTACGAAAGGCAAGTTTTAAGAGAAATAGTTCAAGAACTGAAAGGACAGGGTGTCATTCGAGATAGTTGTTCAGAATATAGTAGTCCAGTTTTGCTGGTATCAAAGAAAACAGGAGATAAAAGAATGGTAATTGATTACAGACAATTGAACTCGCAGACTATTAAAGATAAATTTCCGCTTCCATGCATTGATGATTTGCTTGAGAGACTTTCAGGTTTCAATTTGTTCTGCATTCTTGATGCATGCCAGGGGTTCAATCAGATACCAATGGATGAAGAATCTTCACGAAAAGCGGCGTTTACTACACCTGATGGACATTATGAGCCAACACGTTTATTTTTTGGATTGGCGAATGGACCTCCTGTATTTCAATGAGCCATGTCTTTGGCTTTAGGAGATTTGCTATGGAGCGGTGTCTCATGTTTTGTGGACGACATATTCTTTGGTTCGACTGATTTTGATGATATGATAGCGAAGCTAAGACAAGTGCTCGAAAAATTGCTAAATGCTGGAGTGACATTGAAATTGTCTAAATGTGAATTTGGGATGTCAGAAATAGAATATCTGGGTTTTGTAATCGATAAAGATGGAATACGACCAGGTCCAAGAAAACTTGCTGCAATTGCCGAGTATCCGGTTCCTAAGAACAAAGATGAATTACGTCGTTTTCTTGGATTAACTAGTTTCTTTCGCCGTTTTATAATACGATATGCTTCAATAGCTGAACCCCTCACAAGGTTACTAAAGAAAAATTCCTTATTTATATGGACTGTAGATCAAAAGGAAGCATTTGAAGAATTACGTTCTAAGTTAATATCTAGACCAGCATTAAAATTATTTGATCCAAAAGATGAAACTGAATTACACACCGATGCTAGTTCAGTAGGATTAGCAGGTATGCTTTTACAACGAAATAAATATAATAATGCATTTCAGTTAGTTTATTGTGTAAGCCGTCGAACCACTCAAGAAGAAGAGAAGTATCATTCAAGCCGTTTGGAACTAATAGCTGCTGTCTGGTCGATGACTAGACTTAGACCTCTCTTATTAGGTTTACATTTCACGTTGGTCACTGATTGTTCAGCTATAATATATTTGCATACACAGAAAAACATTAAACCTCAGATTGCAAGATGGACTGAACTATTAAGCGAATTTGATTACGAGGTTAAACATAGAGATGGTGCAAAAATGGCTCATGTAGATGCTCTTAGTCGATCACCAATTGAAGAGAGAACATGTACACCATTAGATGAAATAGAAGTTACAAGTCCTGTAGAGCTAACTAGTCAGCCTAAAGTATTTTACATCTCTACTGAAGAAGACCGGGTAGCTCTTATACAAGCTCAAGATAAGGATCTACAAAAAATTATATCTTCCTTAAAAAAGCCACAGAAAGTAAGAACCCGAGAAGAAAAGCAGTTGGCTGAAAGCTTTGATCTCGTATATGGAATACTTTATCGCATCCATCATGAATCTGGCGATTTGCAAAATATGCTAAAACTGTTGCTGGTCATTTTGGAATGGAAAAAGCAGTTCAAATGATACGTAAACAATTTTGGTTTCCCCGTATGACAAGCTACATTAAGCAACATATTAGACAGTGTGTTGTATGTGCATATTCAAAAGTACCAGGGGGGAAAAGCCAAGGCAAATTGAATTCTATATCACCTGCAAGTCGGCCATTTGAAGTTATTCACATGGATTTTCTTGGTCCTTTTGTAACAAGTGCTTCTAGGAATAAGGAACTGTTAGTTTTTATCGACAATATGACTAAATTTGTACGTCTTCGTCCATGTCCTAGCTGTTCAGCTAAAAACGTTTTAAAGTACCTAGACGAATTTACAAATGACTTTGGTTGTCCAAGGCGTATTGTGACAGACAGAGGAAGTTGTTTCTCATCATCTTTATTTGAAGACTATTGCAAACAGCTTGGAATCAAGCATACATTAAATTCTAGTCAAAGACCGCAAGCTAATGGGCAAGTTGAACGCATTAATCGAATACTCATTCCAATGATATCATCCAGTGTTCAAACAGAATCTCACAAAGATTGGGATAAGATATTGCCAGAAGTACAACGATGCATTAACTGGTCTCCGAGTAAGTCGGCTGGGAAACCTCCTTTTGAACTTTTGTATGGATACACACCAGTAAAATTGGGATATTTTCCTCAAGATCTGCTACCAACGTCCAATGAGTACGTAAAGCCAACCGAATTGCAAAGAGGTGCCAAGGAAAATATTAGGGTTGCACAACAAAAGATGAAAAAGAATTATGACAAACATCGATGTAGAGCACAAAATTACAATATAGGTGATGTTGTGATTGTAAGACGACTGCCTGAACAAACTTTATTACCAAATTCTAAAACTCAAGCTAAGTACAGAGGTCCTTTAATAATCATCAAGTTATTACCATCGGATACTTATCAAGTTACTGACCTACGCACGGTTGGACAAGGGAGAAAAAGACAACCCAATTATACAACTACCGCTCACGCTTCTCAGTTGAAACTGTTTCATCTTATCACAGAAGATGAAGATCTATCTGATGGTGACAGTGAGGACCTAATTACCAGTTACTGCAATGGCGATTCCGATGAAAATTCATGTATAGAGAACACTCGACCAACAAGAGTTAAACGCATACCACACCACTTGAAAGACTATAAGCTGTATTAGAGGGACGAGGTCGTCCCATAGTCAGGATGGTGGAATGTAAAAGATAATTCAGTTGTGACTTTAAACAGTTATTGCTTATACACGAGATACTCACATTATATTTTGTAACAACTCAACTCTCTCTGTACAGCTGCATCAACTCAGCTCTTGATGTTTATGTTTGAAACTGCTGTAACGTTTTTCAAGTTGGAGTAAAAAACAAGAATTCGAATTGCGTTTGTGTTTGCGTTTTAAAGTCGTTTATTACAGATATGCCAATTTCGACGGTGTACAAGGTTATTAAGAAAACATTAAGATGGCATGCATACAAAGTTCAAATTGTTCAAGTTCTGGAACCGAACGATAGGCCTAGGAGGATGGCCTTTGCAACAGATATGCTAAGGAGGATAGAAGATGATGCTGATTTTCTGAAGCGCATAATATTCTCCGATGAAGCATCCTTTCATGTTTCTGGCATTGTTAATCGCCATAATGTGCGCATATGGGGATCTGAAAACCCACATGAATACCGTGAGGCACAAAGGGATTCCCCAAAGGTTAATGTGTGGTGCGGACTAATGCACGACCGAATTATTGGGCCTTTCTTTTTTACAGAAAAGACGGTCTCATCAGTCGTATACTTAGACATGTTGGAAAATTTCGTATTTCCACAACTAGAAGAGCTTCAGCCACATGTCTGTTTGCAACAAGATGGTGCGCCACCTCAATGGGGTACCATCGTTCGTACTTCTTTGAATGGCCATTTTCCAGGAAGATGGATTGGGCGAGGAGGTCCAATTCCTTGGCCACCCAGATCACCTGACATAACGCCGCTGGACTTTTTCCTTTGGGGGTTTGCAAAAGGAGGAGAGCCCCAAAGGAGGAGAGTGTCGAACATTGATGACCTAAAAGCCAGAATTACAACCGCAATAGGCTCTGTGGATGCCGACATGCTTGCCGCTACCTGGCGTGAAATTGACTATCGACTTGATATTCTCCGTGCGACGAAGGGGGCACACGTGGAAGTTCATTCGTGGATGTTTTGAGTCTATTTAACCATTTATGTTATTAATTTTAATCTATCTTTATTATTTTATGAGTTTTATGAGTTATTAAACATCAAAATGGGTCCGGGACTAAATAAACACCCTGTATATATAATAAACTGAAATAATGCCCAAAAAAGTACCACAACTTTATTCATTGGAAATAATTTTCAAGAAAATTTTATTTCTTTTATAAATAAATATATAATATTATAACCTTCTGGGATCAGTTGTTCGAAGTCAATATTGTTTGCATTCAGTTTGATTTAAAATTTTTAAGCTATTTATGTATTAAGACGTATATATGTTCAATAACTAAGAAATCGAAAGTATTGTTCTATATTTTACTTGTAAACATACATATTAGTAAAAGAAACTGATATTGAAATAAAAAGAGTAACAATGAAAAATTTGTTTATGCTTGGTCATGTGGTATAAAAGAATTATATGTTCGAAAGATAACGAGGAAAAACATTTTGGAATAAAAAATTTAATTAATTTAAAAAAAAA